>VIAB01021085.1:11510-28243 GCA_009801035.1 Oophaga pumilio | reverse complement strand
TTTTTTTTCTCGAACCAATTGACTTGCATTGGCTAGTCTCTCCGATATATGCGGCCACTTGCAGCATGCTCTGATTTTTTTCTTGGTCTGATCTGAGGTGAGAAAAAAAATTGCAGATGAGCACATAATCATTGACTAACATTAGTCAAAGTGCAATAAGATTTTTTTATCAGATTGCACTGGTTTATTTTAAACGCAGATGAGTATGAGCCCTAATAAAGATAGTCATTTTTAGAATTAATGGAATTCATGAAGCGGGTGCTAACCAGACTTGAAATGACTGCAATTTAAAAAGATAATTGGGAATATTAAATATATCGTTTGAAAAAGACGAGTTTGTTTCATGAAGACAGAGTACGGCCAATTGTATAATTGTCCCAGGATTGGTGATGAATGCTTATACCTAACTATGTAGAATACCCACTTGTCAATATATGGTAGTATTTTATTTTTTCTGATATCGGTGGACCACAAATATATAACCATATTTTTCGGCCTATGTGACACAATGGACTCCAAATTTAGAGGTTGAAACTAGGAAAAAAAAGAATTTTTAATGTGAAAATAGGGGTCCATCTTATAATCTGAATTTAGGTTACTGGGGGTAGCGGTTATGGAGTGGGGTCACAAAAGGCAGGAGCAGGATCACCGCTGCTGGAAGCCAGTGGTGGCAGGAGTGGGGCGATGCTGCGGGCCCTGGGCTTGGAGGAGGGGGAGTCCTGGCAATGCGAGTCAGGAGCCATTGATATCTCAGCAGTGGGCTTCAGTAAAATGTTGGCAGTGCGAGGCAGGAGCAGTGTCCCTGCTATTCACATTGAGCACCAGACGGTGAGCTTAAGGAAAATGGCTATGACACATGCACAGATTGAGATATCGGCTCGTCATTGAGCCACGATCTTATTCTGCGTACGCTCCGGTACCATTTTCCTGAAGTCCACAGCAGGAAGATCAATAGTTCCTTCCTTACATCACCAAGTCACCCATCTTCCCAGCCCAGGGCCCACAGCATTGCCCCACTCCTGCCATCACTTGCTTCCTTCAGTTGTGACCCTGCTCCTGCCTACTGTGACCCCGCTCCTCTACAACCACAGCACCCCTCGGTAAGCTACATTCAGACTATAAGATGCACCCACATTTTCCTGCCAAATTTGTGGGGAAAAAAGTCCAAAAAATATGTAATTTCCAGCCGGTCCTGTCAAAACACTTGTATTGTCACATAAAATGCTGTTTCATTATCTATAGATTTTGGATCTATTTCATTAAGACTGACAGGCCTATTGCACACCAGTGTTAATGAACAGAACTGCAGGGGTAAGGTCTGCCTAATTCACTAACATGCGCACGCCACTGAATGAATTATCTGCACTTCGCAACTGGCGTACTTGAGCCACTGGAGTACATTTTTGCTGAAACTTGTGCCATACATTTTGATGAAGTAGATGGGGGTGTTCGTCAGACCTTGTCCTACCCTAGCTTCACCCATTTTAACAAAACTGTCCAAGACTGGTGTAAAAATGCGAAAAGTAAAAAAAAGTAACATTTGAAGGTCTTTTACGCTTGATAAATGCATAATAAATGCAAAATATAAAAGAGAGAAGAAATCCGTCAGTACACAAATATGAATACAACAAAACCAGCTACACTGGTCAATTTTTAGTATCAAACACAAAAAAGATAAGTATATCTATATTTTCAGAGTTCAGCTATAGACTGTATTTTCAATTCAGATTAGTGCAATAGTCGTAATAAATTTAGAAAATAACTGATTTTTACGTAGATGATATCTACTGATAAACTGTAAAGTGTTCAACTACGAACAAGTACTTTTAAGGTCACCTATTAGCCATATCATGGTGAAAGCTAGAATTATAGATACAATGGGCCCATGCATATGTTAGCAAAAGTGCAAAAAGTTTTATGTATACATTGATCTTTCAAAAGATTTTACATATTGAGACATTTATTTTCTGTGAATAAATCTGGTTTCCAATGTGAAATTTCTGGAACTGTAATTTATGGGCAACACGTTTGCTTGAACATGTAAAAATTAAACCTAAGGACACTTAAAGATTTAGGTGGCATCTGTCAGCAAGTTCATGCTTCCCAATCTTAGGGCAGCATAAAATAGTAACACAGATGCTTGTTTCCAGTATTGTGTCATTTTATGGGTTTATTTTTGTAGTTTTTGTAATATGAATGGATAATCTACTAGTTTTCTCAATGATGAGCTCTGTCTAATCTTTCCTCCTTCATTGAGTCACAGTTTTTCTGCCTGCTCTGTGTATAGGCAGAAAATTCACAATCATTGGTTTATTGAGGGTTACATAGCAAGTACTCATCATTTTATACAGGAGATAAAACAGTGTTTTGTCAAACAATAGCAAGAATCTCAGTAAGTTACACACCACTGGAATCAAAGTATCTGCATCTAGTTTATGTTGCTGTCAGGTAGGGCATCAGAAACCTCGTGACAGAGTCTCTTTAAAGGCAACCTTATAACAAGGCGCTATTTTCTAAAAGCGATGAACTCCTTTAAAATAAAGCTCCACCCTTCAATAGTGTTTAATATATAGTCAGCAAATATATAATGTATAATCTAAAAAATGTGTGCTATACAGGCAGTCCCTAGGTTCAGAACAAAATATATTCTGTAGGTTTGTTCATAAGTTGAATTTGTAATGTAAATTTGAACAGGTACAAAGCCACCGTAAAGCTTAATCCACCCCAAAAACTAAAACTCACTTGATCTCTCACCTCCTCTACTGCCCCGCTGCTCCCTGTGTGCCATCTGGTCCTCTTTATTCCACTGTCACACACTACACATCCAATCTCTGTATTATAGGCCAGGACTTCCACTCACATCCAGGCCTCGGAGGTCATTGCATGTTGTAAAATCCAAACTTCGTGACATCAAGACATCACCACAACCTTATGTCGCACAATGATCTCTGAGGCCTGGACACACTAGAAGTCCTGGCCTATATTTAGGAGGCCTGAGATGTGGTGCTCACAACAGTGGAAAGTAGAGGACTGGACAGCGGGTAATGTTCAGCAGGGCAACCAGAGAATTTAGTGATGAGGTATTAGTTTTTTTTTTTATCAATGTTCTCCTCATCGCTCACCTCTCTGGCCATCCAGCTTCTTGCATCGGGTCCTCTCATTTCCGCTGGCATGCACTGCATCTCTGGCCTCTTCTGACCTCTTCACTGCATCCAGGCTTTAGAGGTCACTGCACACAATAAGGACATGGTGCACGTCTCAACTTCACAGCACCATGACATTGAAACATGTAGTGCCGTCTGTGTCATATGTAAGTCATAGAATCATAACTCAGGGACTGCCTGTATTCATTATTTGCTGGTTTCGTATATATTTTTTTTCAATTTATTTTGTATTCCTAGTGGCCAAAATGGAAATTTGGAAGTTTGTGCAGTTTCGCTACTATGAGACCTGAAAAAAATACGCAATATGGAGCATATGCTCCTGTGTATGCACATATACAAGGCAGACTGTCAGTCACTATGCTCTCCTGAATAAACTAGACTCAAAACTATGTGTCTGATATATCCTTTTAGAGCTCTTAGTAGTCAAACAACACATTTTTTTTGCCGCTTTAACAGCATGTTCCTATAGGTGTAATATACAATTCGGCCGAGGTCACACTTGCGTGTGCAATGCGAGAAACTCGCACAAGTCTCTCACATCAATACCCGGCACTGCCGCCGACACTCGGGACTGGAGTGTGTGGCTGCATCTATTTCTATGCAGCCGCACACTTCGGTCCGAGTGCCAGCGACAGCGGTGGGTATTGATGCAAGAGACTCGCGCAAGTTTCTCGCATTGTACACGGAAGTGTGACACTGGCCTTCCTATCAAAATTCACCCCAATTGCAAATTAGGTTAATTATAAAATTTACAAACTTTCTGCTACTTGCAATAAGCCAATCAAACAAGAACAATGTAAATAACTTAACAAAACTAATATAACAAGTGGCTTTTTCAAATTCAACACAAAATTCCATATTTAATGACTACTGTTGTCTCAATATTATTCAACCTTTCATGACATGCATCTTTAGCCCTTAATAGAGCACAATTTGCTTGTTATGATCTGCTGCAAATCTTGTGCATAGACTGACACCAGCTTTTCACAGTGTTCCTAAGAAATCTAAACCCATTTCTCATTGGCAATGACCTTTAGATCACTAATATTCTTGACTTTGAGTGCTGCAGTCAATGTCTTTAGATCCCAAGTCAGGCACTGTGTCTGACACTGTAGAATCTTCCGGGAGTTCTGAAACCAAGCCTTGGCGGACTTTGAGGTATGCTTGGGATCATTGTCATGTTGATAGGTCTAATGATAATCACGCTTCAGCTTCCTTACAGAACTTAATTTAATCAATATTGTCCTCCACATGCTACAGTTTCTAGTTGTAGAGGAAGCAAAGAAACCACAGAGCATCAACAAGCCACTGCCCTGCTTCAGAGTAGGTGTAGACATTGCTACTATGCTTCATTCCTCCTCCAGACATATTGCTGATACATAGACCTAAAAACATCCAGTCTTGCTTCATTGCTTCACTAAACAGTATCTCAAGATGTCTGTGATTTATTTATTTGTTTTTTAGCTTACTGGTGCCAACTTTTCACTTTTCACCTTTTGATTTAAGGTCAGCAGAGGTGTATGTCTTGAAGTTCGGGATGGGAGAACTTCAGTGTTTATTATTCACCTTAATGTGTAAACTGGAACCTCAATGCCTACGACCATCAAGTATTGCTGCTGACCTCCATCTGCCTCCTAAAGGAGGTGCAGAGGGGCTTATGCCACTTGTAATATGTGTATAATTCATTACGTCGTGTCGCCTCTTTAAGAATTATGCACATCTTGCACCTGCACACCCATCATTAAAACTGGCATATAAAACCAGGTGTGCTTAAGACAAATTGTGTACTCTTATGATGGATTCTATTCAGAGGGTTGAATAAATCTGACGCTGTAGTCATCAAAAGTGACAGATTGCGTTCAGTTTGTAGAAACTACTTGTTCTATTATGTCAAACTATTAAAATTATTTTAATTTGATTTGTTCATTGCAAAAAGCAAAAAGTTTGGCAATTTGACTAATTTTGTTTGCAAAATTTGAAGACAAATTTGCAGTTGTGGTTGAATAATTTTCAACACACTACTTATTTCGTTGATAGATCTGCTTTAACTAAATACAAGGCTAAATAGTATTGATTATTTTTCAAACATGTAAGCTGTAAGTGCTTGTGCTGTTTGTGAGATCTGTCTGGAGTTTGTAATATGTCAATAGTGATGGAATAAAACAGTGATGGAATAAAACTGAATCTTATGGATATTGTTTCCATGCTTAGGCACCTCTTCGTCTACAAATCAGCCTTATCAGTTCTTTTAAAGAGAAAATTGTTGGGCAGGGAACGCGAATCAAAGTCATCTGGATACATCACAATTTGACAGAGTGGGCTAAAGTTTGTCCATGGCTCCATTATTGAGATGTAGGCCTCAGGCACAATGGACTTGGTTGCTGGTTTGTGATTCACCCAAGAAGCCACTGAAATTAAAGGAGGAGTACTATAACCAAATCACTTGTCATCTATATCCAGCACTTAGCACCTAATAGAAAGTTTGTCTTTGGAACCATTTTATCTGAAGTCAACTGGGCAGAAGTACCGTATATCGCAACAGAGGAATGGCAAGGCAGATATTTATACAGTAAGAGGCTCTTAGTGAATATTGGAAAAGTTAGAATCATGATCAAGAATTCCAAAATATAGAATATGTATCGGATGAAAAAAGGTGCAAATCTTAGCACAACTGTTACAGCAAATATGAACTGGCAGAAGTAAAAGCAGCAGTGATAGAAATGAACACGATGACAAAAAAGTAAAGAACCTGTGAACTTTTTGTTTTAAATGTGCCGTCAAAAGTACGATTGGCTTACAGTGCATATCAGGCGTAGCATTATTTTTTACTTAACCAAAGGAAACCTGAGGCAATATTCAGGATGCAAGGTTGTCACTATAAGGACAAACATTTCAATATACCATAATTGCTTACTCATTTGTAGCAAGATTCTGTGGACAAATAGTGGTCACAAAGACATTTCACATTCTTTTCTTTTTCAGCCCATTTCAGATTTCAAGGCAACAATCCATTTCCATTGCATTGTCTTGTTGGTGCCTCTGCTCTTAATGCAGGTGATTATTATGCTGCTATTGAACAACAGAAAAGACAGACGTTTTCTCATCTGCCTTTCTCAAGTTCTACTGCAACAACGAAGTATTTTAATATGAAAACGAAGCTTGTGCAAAGTGAAGTCAATCCCTCTAGCAAGCAATCAGAAGCTTTGTTAATTGCAGGACTACAGAACAAAAGCACTACAATTTACAAATGCATCAGTAACGCTATTGGCTGAAAATTAAGGATAATCGATGCGACTGTGACACGCTTACACCTGGTCTATGTGGTCATGTGCAAATGCTGAAAAAAATGGCAGTGTATACCAGGTCTGCAAGTCTGCTCCTGGAGAACATAAAAATCGGGATCTTTTGACTTTTAAAATAAGAAGCTGGAGGTGTGGTGGTGGCTTGCCTAATCAGCTATGCAAATGCTCGCCTATTCTCCAGCAAGTACATTTTCTTAAAAGGTCTCCAGGACCGCTTAGTGAAGACACAACCCCAAATGGTTGTAATTGAATTCTAGTGTAGAAAAAATTGCTTTTGAAAATTTCAGCTACTTAGGTAGGGAGAGATAGCTGAAAGGATAGTAAATCTTAAATGTCTAAAATTGAGAAATATTCTTGTTATCATTTGGAGCTCTTTTATGACCCTAATATAGATTTGACCAACTTTTTTTAAAAATTTGTTTTGATATAAAACAGATTTATTTGAGATACATTTTCAATCGCATGTATAGTGGCTTTTTTTTGTAGAGTACTATCCATCTAGAAGGACATTTCTCAATGCAGTTTTGGGTTGTCTTTTCAACAAGGCATCACTGTACATAAAGATTGGCATTTGTAGCCAGACTGGGTGAGAGGAGCATGCCTAATACTAAAGGGGTTTTCTACAGTTATCCTTTTTCGAATCAGACAAGCCATAAAACATGATCAGCTTTGGTCCAGCTGCTTATAATCCTCATGATCCTGGAACCAATATTGTCTCTAACCACCCTGCTTGCTTTTTTTTATAAAGTCACTTTCTATAGAGAATGAGTGAGAGACACCAAGCACAATAGGATCTGGTGGAAAAATTGGTTTAGATGAGATTTATAGGAATTGCTCACCTTTTGGGGTTGTTTAACCAACAATTGAGGAATCAAGGTATGACAGCTGCTGCAGTACCCTCAAGTCTGGAAATCCCACCATGTAGAACAATTGGTGGGAGGATAAGAGTAGTAGTCTGCATTGGTATGCTAGGTTCAAGACATCCTTAGGATGTGATGAGGGATTAGATCATGTGGTTTATTCTGAACGCGTTTTGAAGTTAAACCAACTTCTTCATCAGTAGAACCACATGATCTAATCCCACAATCTACATGAAATAATCTCATCACATCCTCTGGATTTTTTCAACCTGGCACAGCAGCGCAGACTACTACTCCTATCCTCCCACAAATTTTTCTATAGAGAATAATGCACATGCATGACTAATAGTAGAGTGAACTCCTTAACATCTGCAGATTTACTAATCAAATATTTAGTGCAACATGAAACAATGAAATTTTGTAAAATTCAGAATTGACTCTTTAAGACTATATCATAAATTTTAATGAATGGTGGAGCTTTAATTTTTCGAATATGATATAAAATTTTTATTTTTACCTTAAAATGTGAGCTAGGAAAGGATTGTATATGTACAAGAAACCACCTTAGCTGAGTGATCACAATGCCCACAGAAAGTAGCTCAATGGCAAATGTAGCTCTCATACATCTGTGTAGCACAAAATAATATTATTTACATTTTACGAAAAAATGTGTTCATTTTGGCTTAAATTCAATTTGGACCCGCTGGGTATAATTTGCATAAATTACATGGTAAAATGTCACAATTGCAAAAAATGTTCAGAAAATAAGATGTTTTGCAAATTACTTTTTATTCACGGTGATAATATTCATAGTGCAGGTTACAGAAGAAGAAGAATAAAGTACATTACAAATTAAAAATATATTTGTGACACAACAGTACCGTATATTTTGCAGTGATTTCCAGTTTACCTGCTTTGTTCTTTTAATTCACTGTTCACTGTTTTGATTTCTGAGAGCAACTTGGATGAGATAACTGTGCTGAAAATAAATATTATCCAAGCAAAAATGCATTTCTGAAAAGGTTACTGTATTTGCCAGTAGCAATGAATTTACTTGTTGAATGATATCATATCATATGTAGTGAAAGCTTGATCGAAAAGCTTAAAAATAGGGTTAAGTCATCCGATGGCAATACTTCACAATGAGGGATGCTTTGAAAAATATATGAAAAAGTAAACTTGTGATAACAATTAATGAAAATTTTAGGATTTTGGAAATTATTTTTCATATTACAAATGTATCTTTTTATCATTTAATCTACATCTATCACCAAATACAGGATAACCGAAAAATGCATGAATGTTAATATTGACTTTGGCGCTCTTACTAAACATTTATTTAAATTGTTTATAGATGAAATGCTGTTGAATTTATGAAATACTGGCCCTAGAGAATGGTAAATTCATTATAATACTCCCCTTAAATGCATGGCTGCCTGCATTAGCTAAACAGAGTTTGAAATTAATAACTTATGAATGGAAGGTTTGTTAATTTGTTTCCATCTGCACCCAAGTCCTTGCTTTTCTAATTTATTTTCAAGAACTTTCCAAGACTGATCTTAGCATTTCACATGTTGCTTCGTGTATTTTATTATGCATTTTAACCATACAGTTTAACATGTCATATTGTTTCAGCTAATACAATTGTAGATCAAATGAAGACCCTACAAGGACTGTCCAAAGTATAATACAATGTTATTTTAGTTTCCTCCAGTATTTTCCTTTTGATAAAGTGCAATTACATTTGTTGGGTACGATTGACCTACAAATTGTCTCAGCTCTTCATTACTGTTGACATAAACCTTTTTGATGGAGTCATAATTGATTGCATTTCATTTTACTGTTTGTCTCTGTCTTTTTCTGGTTGAATTCAACTGATGTCTGTGCAATATTTCGTAAAAGGATATGAGAAATCCCGAAGTTTAAACAACATAGCTGGCTTGACTGGCAATGCCTTGAGACTGTCTCCAGTAACATCACCCTACAGTTCACCTTGTCCTCTCAGACGCTCTCGGTCTCCTATCCCATCTATCTTATAAAACAGACTACACCAATCTGACAAATAGAATTTTCTCAAGTACTACTGACCACATAATGGAAATAATTCAAGGTAGCATTAACTCTAGCCTCTATCCAGGCAGCATAAAAACACTGCATATTCTCAACTGGAAATGCCAGGAAACACCAGTTTGTACTCAAACATTTCATTCTGATACTTATAAAGTAAAATACCCTATGGAGTCTGTGCATATCTACTGACCTTCTGATTTCTTTCTGGCAATAAAAAGGATAGAGTATGGATGGATCGGCCAGTATATTTAATATTCACGTATATTTTCAGGGACATACAGCTATACCAATGTGCTTCCAAATGATAATCAACACTTCATTGAACGTTCATTTCTTTTGAGTTTCTGATCCATTCTGAAGATGTCTGGAATCCTGTCTTTAGAGCTCGCAATGTAACAGATCAGACCATTTGCATGGACCATCCCGTCTACTCATCATCTCAATGCAATGTTGCTGATTACAGAAGCTGCAAAATGGCTCCAAACATAAGCTTGGCATCGTATCATTTGCTAATGAGCTGTCCTGCCAGTAGGATTTTGTTTTTTATCTTCTAATTTCCGTTGGTATTTTTTAGATGATTTTTCATTGTTTAATACTGTGTAATAGAGTACCGAAATGTCTCTGGTTATTTGCACACAGATAACTGCAAAGAGGTTGTCATTACTGGTTACACGCAAGCAGAGGCCAGATCTCTTTCATAATGGCTTGGGAAGGCACAATACATGTGAAAAAGGTAACTGCCATCCAGGCTTGCAATTTTAAGCTAGAAAGGTCTTCTTGCACAAGGGTTTTTCAGATTTTCCTCATGCAAAGTTCTAAAAACTAGAGAAAGAAGCTTGTGTACTGCATGTTCAGTTAAATTTCCAGGGCTGTATATTTTATTGAGGATTTTTTTTGACCAGCCTTAAACATCTGGAATCAAATTTGACATTTTTTTCAAGTCAATGTTTTACCAAATGTTTCTTTTGAAATTCGTTTGTCATATATGTTCATGTTGGTTTGTCTAACCAGTCGTTAAGCTGTTTCATCCACCTTTCTTCCAACACTCAATCTGTGCCTGTACACAGCTAGTTCAAGGCTGCATTCTTTTCTTTTGCGTTTTTGCTGTGTTTTATGTGCTTTAAGTATGGTTGATGTTCTACTAAATTGAATTATGGAGAAAGTAAATTACTTCTTTTCGAAACTAATATAAAAGCCATTAGCCATTGCCACTTACCGCAGCAAGTCATCTATTTCTAAAGTTAAAATTATGTTCAATTTTACTACATTTAGGATAGGTCACTTTTATTACTCCAGCTGTTGTTGAACCATATCTACCAGCACGATCAGTCGGTTTGTAGGTACTTTGTAGAATATTAAATTTCCTGAACCATCAACAGCTAATGAGTGATTGGTTACCTATTCTTAAAGTGCTTCTACAGGATTGGTAAATGGCTCTATTTTATCAGAAACAAGGCCACTCGTGTCCATGGTGTGTGTCCGGTGCTACAGCTTAGCCTAGTTAAAATGAATGGAAATGAACTACAATAGTGAACACACTCTATGGGTAAGTGTGGGACTGATTCTGGAAAAAATCAGATCTGTTTTACTGATCCCAGGCAATCACTTTAACTCATTGTGAATTCAACTTTTAGACATACAATATTTTTTTCATGAAATATACTAAACACTGAAGTCATTTTCACAACTTATCTATTTTTGAAGTTAAGCGGCAGGTTGCCTTTTTACTGCCCAATTGTGACCCTTAATGAGAGGTCAAATTTACACTCTATTATGGATAGTATATTGCCATAGTCTGTGCAGCAGATTTAATGATACTGTAATAAAAATGCATTTTCTCTAATAGTATGGAGATTATTATAAGATAGATCGATATAACATACACATTTAGGGGAGAATAACCGAAAAGAATCTTTGGCCTTTCTCTGAAAATGGAGCAAATAGTTTGGTATGTGACGCCCTTTTAACACCAAAAAGTCCCGCATTGCTTGAGGACATGCTACTATTTGATTTACAGGCCTTGTGTCATCTGACATCAGTGTTTAGCTTACCTGTTTTATTAAAAGTTATGATGTTTTGGGCTGGTGATAGGAAGAACGTAATGTAGAAAAGGCTTGAAAGTTAGTAAAGATTAGCTTTACGAATATTTATCGACCTGACCTAAGCAATGTGTTTTTATTCATTGAGTAATGTAAATTCTAATGGTATCTACCAGAATCAATAGCATGAGCTGTAAGACCGAGATTTTAGAGAAATCAATAATGATCATAGTTTAAACTATAGAAATGATATATTATGACAGTGAAAACAATAGCATAGAATTTTAATCAAGGGATTAATACAATATTTGGTGCTGCTGTTATTGACTACAGTGTTATACGGAATTTATCATGGATTTGTGACTGCTGAAAAAGGGACAGTGGAATTTAGCCATAACAAGGACTATACTGGAAGGAATCTCCTGCTGGTGAATGGGCGCTAGATGTAAGCATCTCATGTTACAAGGTAGTGAATAAGATCTGATGTCCAGCTTGATCTGCAAAGTGCAACAATCACAGACTGAAAAGTTTCAGCTGCCAACAATCTGTAAGGTCTGTGCTGGCAAATTAGTTGTAAATAAATGTGAGCATGGAATATACGCTATTTTCATCAATATAGGTACATGTTCAATTGTACGGTTCCCCCTTGATTAATGTATGTGTGTAAAATCCCCATACATTTTGGATTACCTCACAATCCCTGCAGTACTCTAGTTTGTGCTGTAGATTGTATAGAAATGCACATAAAAGGTGTATGTTAACTTATCAGGATCTGTCTAACACAGGTCTTTCCTCATTTATTGCTGTTTGTGTTGCAGAAGATATATAGTCCAGTAGGTTCCAGTTCGCTAAGTGGTGCTGCTACATTAGACATTGTAGGACCAGTAGACCCAAAGGTGCCACATTGTCTTCTGATGTCGTCTTCTAGGACACCACCACTTAGTACTCATGGACTGTAATCCATAACCCATCAGATAAGTGTATTGTACTATCTTCCTTTATCCTAAAATATTTCATGTTAAACATGCCAGAATTATTTTGCCATTGAAAATGAACATGTTAGATAGCTAGCAATTCTTAACATCCATTCTTTGAGATAAAATGTAAGTTTTACCGATAAAATCATGGTGGCAAGAACATATTGATAGTGTGTGCTTAACTCCATTGCTTTGTCATCACCACAGGATCCAGCAGCATAAATATTTGTTGTATAAGAATATTCATTTTATTTTTTTGCCAAGGAAAGATTTATCTTTTTATCTGTGCTGTGCTATAAAAAAATGTGAATTGTTACTTGTTACTCTGTCCATGATAATGTACATTTCAGTTAAAAAAATAAAATATTTTTCCTTTATTTAAAGAATTATTGTACGTGTCTTTTCATTCTTATTCAAGTGCCTGAATTTTCCATTCATGTCGTCATATGACCCAGATCTGCACAATGTAGCAAGATTTAAATCTAATATCAAAGTCACGAAAATAGTACAATTTTAAAGATTGTTTGCACTGGAAATCTACGCAACAGTGTGCAGTAATAAGGTTAATTAGATAGATGAAAAGCCAAGACCTTGCATTGATATTCCACAATTAAAGCCCATCCTGCTACATTAACAAAGCTCTATGGGAATAAAAACAATCTCATTATACCGACGTTATGGTGAAATGAGCAAAATATCAGTGATATTGGAGGGTTAGTGATCATGTAAATGGTTTTTTTTTCATACTCTGGGCTACTTTAGGACAAGACTCTGAGAGCAGATCTGATTTATGAAAAATATTATATTGTAGCTATCATTTTGTACAAGGTTTTATTTCTTATAGGAACTGTATAGTGATTGTGATCGGAGGAGCTCTGGCTCCTGAGACCCCCACCGAACTGTCTAACCTCTATTCTGAAGTGCGTTGCTCCCGTATGGTCTGTGCGCAAAGTTTGGTGAATGGGCTTGATGCTTAATCTATGAGTCTATTCACCACACTCTCAATGCTCTCTACGAACTTCTAGACTTACACTATTGAGCCTGTTGACAGCTCTATTCATGCACTTCAGAACGGTGTTTTGACCTCTCGATCATAGACTCTGTATCTGGACCTTTAATGACCAGCAACACTATGGAGCTCCTATAATATATCAAAACTTACATAAATTCAGATTTACATTTTAAGCCACCAGCTAATTTGGAAATTCTCTACTATTCTATGCAAATGTCCATGTCAAGCTAATAAAATATTGAACTATTGAAGGTTCATTAGCATTCCTATTTCTTTGATGATTAATTAATTACTTTTGTAAAAAGCATTTGAGATCTGTTGGATGTGATATAAATGTGCCATACTTACAAGGTAAGTGGAAGTATAAGATAAGTGGAAATGTTTTCTAGATTTATTGGAATATTCTAAATCACCTTTTGTGGGAATACCAAGTATAAACATAAGCTGGTAAGTGTAATAGTGGTGGCATGAAGGGACACACCATTCTTGACTGCATACCCTGGAGCTCCGTTCTTGAGATAGGTGCCGACAACACTGCTAAGACCAACAGTTATGAGGCATATCATTTTGCTAAAGGTTCCTTCCGGAAAAACCCCTTTACATTTTTAATGACAAATTATAGCCTAAAAAATCCTTTTTGTCTAGGCTTTTAATGAGCTAATGTAATTTTGCAATGGAAAACCACAATTAGTCATCAAATACAACTCCACATCAAAAACCACAAAACATTCAGGCTTGACTAGGGGTAATCATAGCCTCATGCTCACTCTGAGACCCATCTGTATGCTCAGAATCTAGTCTCCCTAGTATGGTTTCCATTTATTGTGTTCACTGGAGAGGTTTTGGGGAAGTGCTTTACCTTTAACCGTCTGTGTAGAATTAACAAAGGGGGAAAAATGTGGACACAAATGGATTTAATCCCATCATAAACATGTGTAGTTTTGCAGGGCTAAAAAGGCAAATATGTAGAAACCTGTCAGCAGGTTTTAGCTTTGTAATCTGAGAACATCATGAATGGGGGGTTAAAACACTGAATTCAATGATGTGCCACGTATCATGCCGTGTGCTGTTTTTACTTATAAAGAAGATTTTATCATTTTTACATTATCATTGCAGGGACTAGCTGATCTTAGCTAAGTCATCCGACTCCGCCTCCACCTGTGATAAGCAGTTCACTGTCAATACACTATGTACATTGAGGGACTGGTGTGGCCGGTTTAGCTTTTTCACCTCTGCTGCATTCTACATCTAAGAACTCTGTGTCAGAACTGCAGCATCTAGTTTGAATCAGGGTCTCTTTTCCTATATTATGCTGCTTTCAGGTGGGGTAGCAAAAATTTGGCGACAGATTCCCTTTATCTGTTTTGCACTAAAAGTATTAATTTTGCAATTTACCACTGCATTCCCTCAATGTCATTCACAGAGTTACATAAACAAATAAAAAAAAAAAACAAGACTCTTAGTCTATGAAGTTTAACCTTTTATACAGTGGGGAAAATAAGTATTTGATACACTGCTGATTTTACAAGTTTTCCCACCTACAAAGAATGGAGAGGTCTGTAATGTTATCAGCGGTACACTTCAACTGTAAACGACGGAGTAAAAGAAAATTCCAGAAGATCATATTCTATGATTTTTATATAATTAATTTGCATTTTATTGCATGAATTAAGTATTTGATACAATATAAAAACAGAACTTAGCATTTGGTACAGAAACGTTTGTTTGCAATTACAGAGGTCAGACGTTTCCTGTAGTTCTTGACCTAGTTTGCACACACTGCAGCAGGGATTTTGGCCCACTCCTCCATACAGATATTCTCCAGTTCTTTCAGGTTTCGGGGCTGTTGCTGGGCAACATTGAATTTCAGCTCCCTTCAAAGATTTTTTTTTGGATTCAGGTCTGGAGACTGGCTACTTTTTACGGAGCCACTCCTTACTTGCTCTGGCTTTGTGTTTGGAGTAATTGTTATGCTGGAAGACCCAACCAATATGGTGCAATCAATATGGTGCAATTGTCCTGTCCCCTTTACAGAAAAGCACCCCCAAAGGATGATGTTTTCCCCACCATGCTTCACTGTTTGGACAGTGTTTTTGGGGTTGTACTCCTCCTTCTTCTTCCTCAAAACACAGTGAGAGGAGTTGATACTAAAATCCTCTATTTTGGTCTCATCTGACCACATGACCTTCTCCCATGCCTCCTCTGGATCATCCAGATTGTAATTGGTGAACTTCAAGTGGGCCTGGACATGTGCTGGCATGAGTAGGTGGATTGTGTATGCCCTGCAGGATTTTAATCCATGATGACATACTGTGTTTCCAATGGTAATGTTTGAGACTGTGGTCCCAGCACTCTTCAGGTAATTGAACACCAGGTCCTCCTGTGTAGTTCTAGGCTGATTCCTGACCTTTCTCAGAATCATACTTACCCCACGAGGCAAAATTTTGCATGAAACCCCAGACAGAGGAAGATTGACAGTCATCTTGTGTTTCTTCCATTTTCTAATAATTGTCCCAACAGTTGTTGCCTTTTCACCAAGCTGCTTGCCTGTTGTCCTGTAGATTATTCCAACCTTGTGCTGGGCTACAATTTTGTCACTTGTGTCCTTAGACAGCTCTTTGGTTTTGGCCTTGTTGGAGAGGTTGGAGTGTGATTGAGTGTGTGGGAAGGTGTCTTTTATACAGATAACAAGTTCAAACAGGTGCAGAGTAGGAGTGTTTCTTACAGAAAAACTAACAGGCCTGTGAGAGGCAGAATTCTTGCTGGTTGGTAGGTGCTCAAATACTTATTTCATGCAATAAAATGCAATTTAATTATGTAAAAATCATACAATGTGATTTATTGGTTTTTAATTTTAGATTCTGTCTCTCACATTTGAAGTGTACCGGCGATAAAAATTACAGACTTATACATTCTTTGTAGATGGTAAAACTTGCAAAATCCACAGTGTATCAAATACTTATTTTCCCCACTAATTACAAATCCCAGTGATTCCGAAGGAAACTACCGTTGATTAAGATAGACCAATTTTTCAGAAAGTGGAACTCTTTCCTTTCTAACCATACAGCAACTAGTTGTCAAACAGATCTATAGTGACATGTAAAAGTTTGGGCACCCCTGTTCAAAATTACTCTCAGGCTATGTGCACAAGTTGCGGATTGTTAGCGTTTTTGCCGCGTTTATTCACGGCGAAAACGCCGCGAAAGCGAGGCAAAAACGCTTACACAACGCAACCCATTATATTTTATGGGATTCCGCAATTCTGTGCTAATGCTGCATGTTTTTCCACGGCGGAATTGCATCACGGAA
>VIAB01021082.1:35314-45474 GCA_009801035.1 Oophaga pumilio | reverse complement strand
GCAGACTGCAGACTCCTGACTGAAACTGAAACTAGGCTGAATGTATATACTTATATACTTATATACTTTGTGGGTGTGTCTAGGTGTGAAGCGAATGAATATCAAGCTTTGTGCCAGTACCTGTCCACGCATCCTCCTTGAACATGTGTACCTGGGTACCAGGGCTACACACAGTCTGTGAGCAAAAATGTTTAAGGGGGAGAGGGAAAAAGACACATGGGTTGAATCAGGCAGTTGTTGGAGTGACTTCGAAGTTAGAGGATCCAAGCAGGGATGGATGGATGATCTATGGAGTTTGGGAGATTGATTGTTGGCTGGAGGGGTATCCATGAGCTACAGTCATGATATCCATCGTCTGGAGGAACATAGGCTGTGACTGCACACTATACCGGCTGGAGATACCAAAAGTTGTGGGCCAACCAAACATTGGGACACAGTGGGTATCGCCTGGTATGGGGCCAGTGGAACTACCGATCTCAGATTGGGAACCTGTGGACTGAGGACATTGTATGTTGTCCATCTACCTGGATTTGCTGTACAACCATGGATGTATGGAATAAAAATAGTTGCATCGTTAACCTGCCTAGGTGATTTTTATAACCCACAATTTCAGATCCTCACAGACACTTTAAGCATTTCGTGACCTATGATGTATAGGTACAGCATAGGTCATGTATCCCACTTTGCTGTGGGCTCCGGCGCTGAGCCCACATCTTTCCTGCCACATGACAACTGATTTGATTAGCTGTCATGTGTCCCTATTACCCGAAGATGGAATCGCAATCCACCCATGTGTTAAATGCCGCTGTCAATCTCTGACAGCAGCTAGTCACATGAGCGGGCTGGAAGCACGTCACAAATCCCTGACTGCGAGGCACCGATGGGTTGACATAACAATCGGGGGTCTGCAGGAGACCCTCGTGCTTGTCATTGCAGAACTGCTATGAGAGTTCATAGCAGATAATGATTTTTGCTATAGATAGCAGGGCAGTAGCCCTGCTATCTGTAGCACAGGTGATCAGAAGATCAGAAGATAGCAGCTTCAATTCTCCTAAGGAGATTATCGAAGCAAGTAAAAAAAAAAGTTTTAAAAAATATTGAAAAAAAAAGTTCAAATCACGCTTTTTTTGCACCATTCAAATGAAAGCAATAAAAATAAGCCCTCACCCTGACCCAGATCTTGAAAAATGGAGACTCTACAGGTCTTGCAAAAATGGCTCCATTCTTTTTTTTCTACCAACTTTGGATTTTCTTTTCACCACTTAAATAAAAAAGAACCTATACATGTTTGGTATCTGTAAACTCGTAATTACCTGGAGAATTGTAATGGCAAGTCAATTTTACCAGTCAGTGAACATGGAAAAAAAAATTTCACCGCACTTGCAATTGTTTTCCGTTTTTCAGTACACTATATGGTAAAATCAATGGCGTCATTCAAAAGTACAACTTGTCCCACAAAACAAGCCCTCACACAACCATATTGACAGAAAAAAAGTTTTATGGCTCTGGGCAGAAGGGGAGCAAAAAACGAAAATGCAAAAACGGGAAAATCACAAGGTCGTTAAAGCCTACAGTAAAGCTTCATTCAAATGTCTCTTTGGGTTGACGGTATAATGTCTATAGAAGTCATAGTCTATGGGCCTGATTAATTAAGATTGTCATTGCATACGCCAGTCTTACTGAGGGGCATGCAGGAATAAGATAAGCTGAATTCAGTAGGGGACATATGCCACTGAATGAATTCAGCGCATCTTATCATTGGCATGCCAATGGGCTTTTCCCAAAATGCTACTCCAGTCAAGGGCACAAACTTTCTTCCTAAATTTCCAAGGACTGGAGTAAAATTCCTGGTGTAAGAAACCTTTGCCGAACTTGATGAGTGGAATTAGTCAAGGCGCCGCCCTGGCTTTTTCTCAGCTCAGTCCATTTTGATGGATCTGCTTCAAACTGACATAAAAGTCGCAAAATTTTTGTGCAACTCCGCATTGTTCAAAAATGTTGCAACTATTCAGTGTTTTTTCAAATGTCAATTTATTTTTGCTCATTGATGGTCCGAACAAAAAAAAAACTTGTCCCGTTTTAGTGATATTTGCAAATAAACTTGCACTAGTTTCTAACGCATGGGTCTATGTAAAAAATGACAGGACAGATGTCATCCATGTTGCATCCATGTGTTGTCCGTTTAAATCACAGATATTTCAATAAGGATACACTTTCTCACAACCATTGGTGTATCATTTATCTCATAGCCCTGGTGAAGTACCACCAAAATATGTCATGCCGCGTCCACCAAAAATTATTTGTTGAACGAAAAAACATTGCGGCATTCCTCTGACATTCCGTACAGGACATTAGGCATTGTGAAAGCGGACAGTATCTGCATCTCATTGCAGCAGTTGGATGTCAATTTTTACATTTTTTTTAAATATTTGATTGTGACAACAGGAGGTAAATGTGTTGACAATGATTGGGTTACTTTGAGAAATTCCTCCATTTGAAATTTCATTAAAATATAAGTGACCTGTAACATACACAATATACTCAGTTGGTACATCTTAGCTGCTGAGGAACTCCATGTCATTTGGCAAGGGCAGCCTGCCTGTAATTCTGCTCTTCTCCACGAGATCACACATTTTAACATCAGTTGTTGCAATGAGCATGCTTTTTTTCTGGAGAATCGCATGGGGGCACACTCTGTCAGCGCTCTGTCAGATGTGCTATACCGACATATTATAGTAAAAACTATCGGCACTGCATGGATTCAGATTTTTAGAATATAATAGGATTACATAATTTTATGATAAAAACAAATTCCACATATATTCTCCATGATTGAGTTTGATGATTCTGCTTTTTTTTAATAAAACAATATTTTGGCCTCTTCACAAGGAGGAAACAAACAAACAATATAAATATTGCAATGTAATAATGTAATACAAAAGGAATACTCTTAACAAATATATAGGTGAAACTTCTCTTTTTGTGACATCCTAAAGAAATCTACCAAAAGTTTATTTTCTGATAAGTCTCTATGCTCTTGAACTTGGTAGCAGTAACCCTTTGGGTTTCGGTGACAGAAATCCTCACTGAGCATCTGTGACAGAATAAAACACGCTCTTGCTTGGAAATTGTGGTGGTCCAAGTTTATGGAGCTACTAATGGGGGTCTTCTGGCTGATTTTCCTTTTTAAATCACAAAATAACATTTGCTAAATCTACTGAAGGCTTGAGTTGAAAGTTTTTGCATTAACATACATTTTATTATACTTCTGTAGCAATACAATGACTTTCTCTACAAACAGTGCTATATAGATAATTATAAATATTTGATTTTTATTTTACAGTTGATGAAAAATGTCACAATGATAGATTTTTCCATATTTAAATAATTTAAAGAGTTGTAAAAAAGTTTATTTCATAAATCAATAGTAGCCATTAAAATAAGAACTTTTTAATATATCCTATTACAGAAGTCTGCTTCTTTCTCTTTCTGGATTGATCTTTCATTCTCAATTCATGGGTAAAATCTATAAAATCTATATTCACTGAAGACAGATTTTTCCATTACTGAAATAATAGATGACAGATGGTGCTTTTAAAGTTCTATGGAGATGGAAGGAGGAGGGAGGAGCTAGAGGTAGACACAGATATTCTGCTGCAGGTTCTCCTCAAACAACAATTTACAGCTCTCTATAGACCCTTATCAGCATCAACTGTCATCTCATCTCTCAGTAATAAGAAAATATGTATTCACTGAAGACAGATTTTACCTGTGAAGTGAGAATTTAGAGAATGAAAACTTAGTCTAGGAGAAGAGAGAATCAGATCTCTAATAAGATATATTACAGTGTTTCTTATTTTCATGTGTGCTATTGATTTATTTTAAAAAATTACAGTTACTGACTCTTTAAATGATAGTTAATGACTTTAAATATTTGAATTTGTAGTGCCGGCATACTTGCACACTGCACTCCTCCCCCGGCAGGGAAGACGACTCACTCACAGCTGCTGCTCTGCATTCCCTCTTCCTTCTGCTGCTGCCCGGGGTCTGGCACAGCTCTCAGGTCCCCACTGGGGATATTTTTAATTCCGATATTTTGTTCCCATAGACTTACATTGGATTTCAGGTATCGGAACCGGGTTTCGGTATCGGAATGCTCAACCCTAGTCCCCAGGTACTGTGCTTAAGGCACGGGCTCGGTCCCGCCTTCTTAAGGTGACAGCATGCGCCTTCCTAAACTGTCCCCAGCCAATGGCTGGGAGACACTTAGTATTTAAGGCACCTCTACCTGATGGAAGGTGCCTGTCCAATGTCTTTAGTCTGTTCGCAAACATGTTTGCTAGTTTTCAGGTCCCAGTCTGCTAGTTATTGCAGTCTGTCTGTCCCTATCCTCCTTGCCGGTATGTGCCTTGTCAGTCTGTAGTACAGCCGGATCTACCAGCACTTGACTATCTGTACTTCAGCTGGACCTGTCTGTACCAGCCATGCCAATCTGTACATCAGCTGGACCCGTCTGCACTTGCCACGCCAACTTGGGTATCAGCCGTACTAGTCATCTTCCGCCAATTCCTGCATTGGCTGTCCTCTCACTCTGTGCCATTCCAGCTACCAGTCCTTTGGGGATCAGCTGCCATGCGTCCGTGGTCTGTCCTGGAGTAGCACCTGATGTTCATCGAGAGCCAAGCCTAACCCCACCATCAGAAGCTCTAGTAAAAAATCAGGAGCTCAACTAGTCATGCCCCTCTAGCCTCTCCTCGGACCAGGTACAGTGGTTCCACCACTCCCATTACAGAAATAAAGGGGTATTTCCATCTCTAAGATCCTATCCCAAAATATAGTAGGTGTAATAAAAATAATTGGCAAATACCTCCAATTAGAAATATAGTATAGTTCTTCTGACTTGCTATGTTAGGGATAGTTAGGGTCCCAGCTCCAGGGAAGTTTGAGGCCCCCTCTCCTTTACTTCAGATTAGCACATCGTGACAGGGATAGGATCTTGGAGATGGGAATACCCCTGTAAGTTACACATTATGTACATTACAAATTTATAATAATAGATAAAAGGGATCGTCCATGCACATGATTTCGTGCGCCCTCTTTTGATGGATCTCTGCATTCTTTCACAGGTCACTTTTATGACCAAGGCATCACCGCCACGGCAATTGATAGGCTTTAGCAGTCACAAACCCATCCAACTGAAAAGAGATCAGAAATAAGGTGGACATATTTAGGAGAGTAGTGGAGGAGGATTGGTAGGTGAGAATTAATTATATTTTTTTATTTTATCTCATGTTGGGCAGGTTCTTTTTTTTTTTAATCGGGGTTGAAACCCATTTAAAACTTTTTTATACAATAGAATAAAGAAAGAGAGATTATGTTCATATGTTAATAATACTTTTTAGTCATTTTTGTTGCAGTTTCTTAAATTGACAATAAAATATGAAAATTAGTCTTTGTATAAATTTAACTTTAAATTCTTCTGATTCTCAACTTAATATGACGATTCTGGAATATGATATAGACATTAAAATTAGCAATGTTAATGCAGATAACCTGCTTACATTACCTGCTTAAATATATATGACCGCAGTGCCAAAACAATGTAAGCAAAGCAAATCCAGTCAGAAAAACCTTCTAGATATTTATCAGTTTTGTAAGACATTTATAAAAAATCTTAGGTTGCTGCTATGTCTTTCCTCCTTAATGGATGTGCTGTCCTTATCCCCAGACACTATGGAGTCCATCCTCAGTCCTCTCCTAATACTAAAACATATTTTAAAGCTTTATTTTAGAACTCACAAACAAACAATCTGAAAAGATGTTACGATCGATCTTTGAGCTACTAGCTTTGTCGGCAAAAGGCCATAATAGAATGATCTGGCCTACGAGTCAAGTCCTTTAGGTGAACACTCAGACAAGGATGTCAATAAGAATTCAATTGTCCACAGTCTCCAGTCACTTAGAGCCTCACAGCAGCCCCTCCTGTCTTATGTTCTCTGCACAGCTCTTCAGGAATGAAAAGTAGGGAAGTACACATAGGCAATCTCTGAAGTACTGTTAGCCCCTCAAAGTTCCTATGGTGCATGAACCATTTAAGAATTACTTCCATCTATATATAACCCACTGTAATGTCAGGTCACTGCTGATAATTGTTTCACTTGTGATATTATTTGAAAGGGATTGTTCGGTCTAAAACTACAAGTCTTTAGTCACTCTGTGACTGCAGACTTGTGAATCCTCTCAATGCACGCACTGCGAGCTGTGAGGGTTCTCCGATGCTGGCATCAACAGTAAGTAGTCATGTGATCGCAAGAATGTGAGTTGCATACTTCTGGCCACATTCCAAGTAGACTGCAGCCTCACTCAAATCACTTGCGTTGAGCAAGGCTGGATACAGTCTAGTCGGCACTTGACCGCATGTTTGAAAATTGAGCCCCTTCCTCTATAAGCGGCAGCACCGAAAAATCCTCATAGCATGCAGTGCATGCGATGTGAGGATTTACAAGTTTGCAGCCACTTAGTCACTTGCAGTTTTAGACCAGAAAACTCCTTTAAGATTGGGGCCTAGGAGATACCTCTGGATGTCTATGGTGCTGTGGAGATCTCATCTGTCTAGTATCATCCATCTTCTTAAACGTGTTGCCAGGTGATACAAGTGTAGGGGCAGAGACAGCAAGCAGATCTCGGATCCTATTACTCTCCTATCCACCACAATAACAAATCTTTTTCCACCCAACCAAACTTAAAAATTTTTGCCGCTGCTTCTCTATTAAATTCCCTTTTCTATCAGAACCCTCCTGTTTGGGCCCTTTATTATATTTTCCATCTGTGCCCACCAAATACCTTTCTAAAATCTACTCTGACCTCATAATTTGCAAAGCCTAGGTTTAGCGGGACTGGAAGAGAGAGTTGAATGTCACCTTTGCTGAAGAAGAATGAAAATTTAAAGTCATCATTGAACCATTTTGGGCCTATTTTTCTACTCTCATCAGAAAAGTTTATGGGACAGCTCCTGTCCATTCGGTCCTGCTAATACTCCTTTGGAAACCTCTCCTTTCTTTTAGTCTAAGAAAAGATCATCTACAACCACAGCTGCCTAACTCCTTATCCCACTAAAATGAAGATCAAGTGATCCTCGCTCTATACACAAGTGGTTAGAAGGGGTTGACCATACTTGTATGATGGAAGAATTGCCTAGCTGAGAGGTCAGAAGACATCCCAGTATTGAAAATATATAAATTTACTGTTGCACTAACAGAGGAAACCTAATAATAACCAATGCACAAGCCTCACATTTGCCTTCTTCCCCATGCACAACCTGAGACAAAAAAGACACAACTTGATTTAGCTGACACCAGCCTCAGACTGGCCCATAGGGGAACAGGGAAGTCCCCCGGTGGGCCCCTGTGCAGATACAGGCCCCCATCCCCACTATATGGGCAGTACTTGGCATAATTCATTTGATTCACTCTGTACAAAAAAAAGCAGCATATCATCTCTACTATATAATCGTCTAATTCTGTCTGTAATGGAAATCCCGCGTTGCTGATTGGTCGCGCCTGGCCGGACGCGACCAATCAGCGACAGGCGAAGTCCGGCCGCGAATTGACGCAGGATTTGAACCACGCACGCCACTGCTATCGTCGGGAGATCGGCAGCTCTAGCCACTGATCTCTCGACGGTAGCTGCGGGTCATCTCCTGCCACATGTAGGTCAGCGACAATGCAGCTGGCACCGGTCATCTCCCTGCTGCTCGCAGCGGAAGTACCCCGACCGGCGGCCTCCACGTAAACCCCAGCAGCAGCCTCCACATACACCCCACCAGCAGCAGCCTCTATATACCCCAGCAGCAGCAGCCTCCACATATACCTTCTAGAATACCCAATGAGTTAGAATCAGCCCATCATCTAGTCATTCAATAACCATACTACCAAGTTTATTATTATAGATGTGTAGGTAAATTTATGAAGAAGAGTAGTAGTGTAATATTTGCATGCAGATGAAAAATTGAACACCCAAAGTCAATGTTAATGGTGGGCCCTTGGCACCCCAGTCAACACTGGCTGACACTATCTAAAAATTGTACATATTTTGAATTATTTATGTTTTGCTTTAGAAATATTTCTTTGTTAATATATTAGTAAGGGTATGTGCACACATCAAGTATTTGCAGCAGAAATTTCAGCACCAAACATCTCTTGGCATGAAAAACGCTGCATAAAATATGCACATTTTTGGCACGATTTTGATGCATTTTGACTCGTTTTTTAATGCATTTTTGATGCATTTTTTTTCTATTCATTTGAAAATGCTTCAAATCAGCAAAGAAAAAATAAACAGCATGTGCGTGAGAGTTCATAAATTTCATTTATTTTGCTGATACTGTAAACTGTAGCGTTTTGGAGCAGCAGTTTTGAAGCAAAAATTTCTGCTGTAAATACTCAATGTGTGCACATACCCTAAGGCTATACAGTATAGACCCATTTCTCTTACCTCAATTATCTACTAGCCATGGGAATATTAATGCCCACATACAGAGATTAGTTAATATCACTGTTTAGTGCTTAGTTATGCTTATATACAGCGCAGAGCTAATGGTGTCTTGCATTGCTTAGTCAATATTGCCATATTGTGCACGGGTAAAGTCACCAATGATCAATTGGTGCTGAAATATTGCCCCATAACAGTAATATGAGCATCATCTATACATCTGAAAAGTTGACTCAAAGTTTATTCATAGACGTGTGCAAAATCACCAGCGTTCATGTTCACAATGGGAATTTTAGACAGTTAAATTCAACTAAATACCTAAATGCATGGCCTGAATACTAGATATGCCATTAAAGGGGTTGACCAATCCAAATTGATAAATCTGCAGTCACTTATATGGAGCTAGACCTCGCCCTCTAGTTGGCCACACCCACTGGAGGGCTGCAACGCTAATCGGGGCTCGGCCTTGCTCCATACAAGTGTATGGAGCAAGGCTGCGCCCCCTGGATGGGCTCTGGCAGGGAGTATGTATAATACATAAATACCCTCTGATTCAGGCTCAGAAACTGGCGAATCCTCGCAGCGCACAGTGCGTGCACTGTGGGATTCATAAGTCTGTGGTCACACAAAGTGACTGCAGACTTATCAATTTGGACCGGACAACCCCTTTAAGGCTTTCTACTGATTCAGATTGCACATGCTGTTAAATTTCTTATAACTATAATGTAGATGTTCGGTCAATGAAATTTCAGCAAAGGTGTCATGCAAAAGATTAGTATGTTATAATGTTAAGTCATGAACATGTTTATGTGCGGCCAATATCCTTGGGAAGGGTTAGGAGCATGGTTCTGCAAATTGCAAGCTAACATGTCCTAGGCATTGCTCATATTGCACCACAAAGAATACTACGTAAAATGCACTAATTACTACCCATAAACCTTTTACACATGTGGACGACCTGCACGTTGGCAAAAAGATTTAAGCATGACAAAATGTCTTTCTAAGCCCCAGTGACCTGTGTTGTGTGTGTTTTGTTAAAACTAAAACTTAGGGGTGAGTTGACGGCACTATTCTTCAATTAGAGGAGCTTCGCAGATTTACAAATCTAGCTATTTAATAGCTCCCTAAACATTGATCTGGATTGACAGCACACTGCCACACGTGGCATTAATTAGGAGATTCAGCACTGTGCGAGATAAAGGCAGCAGTCAGAGAGGATGCAGTTGGGCTGCTTGCAGACATGGCACCCCCAAAGGGCCAGCAATCGCCTCTAATGCATTGTGACTTTGGGCATCCCAAGGCGCCTTTCCCAAAAAGAGCATTGGGTGCTGAATAATCAATCTGCCCACTTAGCAAGGAGACACAATCATACAGAATACCCTCACTGACACTGAATAGCTTCATTGAAGGGTGTTAGATAATTAAAAAAATAGGCAGAGGACGTTATTTGCATGCAACCTCTATGCTAAAGAAACATCTTCTACTAATTGTTCAGTTCCTCTGGCTCTTTCTAACTGTAAGACCAATGATACATTCAACCAACAGGTAAATATATGAAATGTTACCTATAGAAAATGCAAAATTCAAAATTCAATAAAATAGATTTTAACATCAGGCTCATGAACTCATTAGTTGTCACAGAGGAGTGAAATATTTAATTGAAAAACAGG
>VIAB01021081.1:29448-39646 GCA_009801035.1 Oophaga pumilio | reverse complement strand
GTGCTCATGTCATACTGGAGAAGCTGGTGGGAGGCCCAGCGCTCTCTGTAGTGGTCTTGTCATACTGGAGAGGCTGGTGGGAGGCTCAGTGCTCATGTCATACTGGAGAGGTTCAGTGCTCTCTGTAGGGGCCGTGTCATGCAGTAGAGGCTAGTGGGAGGCTCATTGCTCATGTCATACTGGTGAGAGGCTCAGTGCTCATGTCATACTTGAGAGGCTTGTGGGAGGCTCAGTGCTCATGTCATACTGGAGAGGCTTGTGGGAGGCTCAGTGCTCATGTCATACTGGAGAGGCTGGTGGGAGGCTCAGTGCTCATGTCATACTGGAGAGGTTGGTGGGAGGCTCAGTGCTCATCATACTGGAGAGGCTGGTGGGAGGCTCAGTGCTCTTGTCATACTGGAGGGGCTGGTGGGAGGCCTAGGGCTCTCTATCGGCCATGTCACACTAGAGAGGTTCAGTGCTCTCTGTAGGGGCCTTGTCATACTGGAGAGGCTGGCAGGAGGCTCAGTGCTCATGGCATACTGGAGAGGCTGGTGGGAGGCCTAGCGCTCTCTAGCGCCATGTCATAATGGAGAGGCTGGCAGGAAGCTCTGTGCTCATGTCATACTGGAGAGGCTGGTGGGAGACTCAGTGCTCATGTCATACTGGAGAGGCTGGCAGGAAGCTCTGCTCATGTCATACTGGAGAGGCTAGTGGGAGGCTCAGTGCTCATGTCATACTGGAGAGGTTGGTGGGAGGCCTAGCACTCTCTAGCAGCCATGTCATACTGGAGAGGGGGGTGGGAGGTCCAGGGCTCTCTGTAGGGGCCGTGTCATGCTGGAGAGGCTGTTGGGAGGCCTAGTGCTTTATAGTACCCATGTCATGCTGGTGGGAGGACAGGCAGGAGGCCCAGTGCTCTGTAGCAGCCATGTCCTATAATGTAGAGGCTGGCAGGAGGCTCAGTGCTCTCTGTAGTGGTCATGTCATACTTGAGAGGGTGGTGGGAAGTCCAGTGCTCTCTGTAGCGGCCATGTCATGCTGGTGGGAGGCCAGCAGGAGGCCCAGTGCTCTCTAGCGCCCATGTCATACTGGAGAGGCTGGTAGAAGGCCCAGTGCTCTCTGTAGTGGTCATGTCATACTGGAGAGGGTGGTGGGAGGCGTAGTGCTCTCTGTAGGGGCTATGTCATGCTGGTGGGAGGCCCAGTACTCTCTGTAGCTCCCATGTCATACTGTAGAGGCTGGTGGGAGGCCCAGTGATCTCTGTAGGGGCCATGTCATTCTGCTAGGAGGCCCAGTGCTCTCTGTAGGGGCCATGTTATGCTTCTAGGAGGCCCAGTGCTCTCTGTAGGGGCCATGACATGCTGCTAGGAGGCCCAGTGCTCTCTGTAGAGGCCATGACATGCTGCTAGGAGGCCCAGTGCTCTCTGTAGGGGCCATGACATGCTGCTAGGAGGCCCAGCGCTCTCTGTAGGGGCCATGACATGCTGCTAGGAGGCCCAGTGCTCTTTGTAGGGGCCATGTCATGCTGCTAGGAGACCCAGTGCTCTGTAGCACCCATGTTGCACTGGAGAGGCTGGTAGGAGGCCCAGTGCTCCCTGTAGCAGCCATGTCATGCTTGAGAGGCTGGTGGGAGGCCAGGCAGGAGGCCCAGTACTTGCAGTAGCAGCCATGTCTTGCTGGTAGGAGGCCCAGTGCTCTCTGTAGCAGCCATGTCATGCTGGTGGGAGGCCAGGCAGGATGCCCAGTGCTCTGTAGTGGCCATGTCATACTGGAGAGGCTGGTGGGAGGCCCAGTGCTCGCTGGAGAGGCTGGCAGGGAGGTCGAATGCTCGCTGTAGCAGCCATGTCATGCTGGTGACAGGCAAGGCAGGAGGCCCAGTGCTCTCTGTAGCAGCCATGTCATACTGGTAGGAGGCCCAGTGCTAGCTGTAGCAGCCATGTCATGCTGGTGGGAGGACAGGCAGGAGGCCCAGTGCTCTGTAGCTTCCATGTCATGCTGGAGAGGCTAGTGGGAGGCCCAGTGCTCGCTGGAGAGGCTGGCAAAAAGGCCAGAGAGGAGGCCCAGTGTTCTCTGTAGTAGCCATGGACAAAGAAGAAGAAAAGGCGCACAAATAAAAGTGCACATACCTCACATAGCAAATGTAAAAAGGCTTTATTGAGGACACAAAGTGCAAAAAACATTTAAAAACATCAATAAAAAGCATGTATAGACATGCACAAACTCCCAATAGAGTATAAATAAACGGGCTAACAAAAACAATAAATCCTCAATTCAATAAATACAACTCCCATGAGAATAAGCCAGCTGTGGCAAGAAAAAAAAAAGATGCATCAATACAAAATAATCCGGCCAATATTTGAACTGCAGCAATATGTATGCCTCCTAGACAAGTCCCTTTTTTAAATCCGTTTATGGCAGCACCAATATTGCACAATCATGGAAAAAAGGTAGGAGGAAAAAATACAATACAACTATGGTCGAAAATAGAGACACTGAAGTTGGTAAACAATTGCTGTAAGCAAATTGCGTTATCACACATTGAGCCATGCTGATAGCTGCAGAAAATATACACAATAAAGCCCCCGTCACAAACAGCGAGATCGGTGCTGAGTCACTAGTTTTGTGACGCAGCAGCGAGCTCACCAGCGATATCGCTGTGTGTGACATTCAGCGACGATCAGCCCCACTGCTGGGTATCGCTGATCGTCGCTGAATGTCCTGGACATTTTTTTGATCGTCGGTCTCCTGCTGGCCAGCACGCATCGCTGCGTGTGACAGGCGGGAGACCAGCGATCAGCTGGTAACCAAGGTACACATCGGGTTTCCAGCGGGTTGGTATCGAACGTACACTGCGGGTAACTAAGCGACGTTACCCACAGTGTCGCTGTCCTGATCGCTGCCTGTTTGGCAGCTCAGCAGCGATCCTGACAAGTGCATATCGTTGTCGGGATCGCTGGTGTATCGCTAGGTGTGACGGGGCCCTAAGACATATACTTGCCACAACCCGGAGTGTAATGAGGCCCACGAAGTCCCAACGCATGTTGCTAACACATGTAGCTTCGTCAGCGAAATACATGTGTTAGCGACATTTGTCAGGGGGGTACAGGTCTGGTTGGGTCCGAAATGTGCGTCGGGGTTTGGTGCGGCAGATTCTCCACACAGCATATCAGCTCCCTGGTATGTACCCTCATTAACGCACAGCCTTTTCTGCATATTCATGAGTCTTCTACAACAGGCTTCTACAACAGGCCATCCACTGATAGCATATATTTTTGGTGGTTACCCTGTTAAGGATATATACCTTTACTGATATATCTATGGGTACAATATATTTCTTTATAACACCCGTGGCTGTGTTTCTACTTATAGTTTTTGTGAGCGCCTTCTGTGCCACCCCTCGCCCTTGTACTAGTTAATAAAGGCAATTTTATTCATAACAATCTTTTTTTGTCCTGATACGTTGAAACTCACTTTTTCAACCGTGCCTCTGTTTTCTAATTGGCTGAATTGGTAAGGTGGCTGGAACAGCATGTCATCAAATGTAAAGATACGAGTGGAAGGGTGATGGAAAAGCATGGAGCTAAAGATGTCTGGGCTGATAAAGCAAAAAAGGGAGAGTGGACCTCTCCAAGCACAGAAGTCATTAGCTGTGAATAAAAAAAAAAAAAATCAGGAGTCTATTTTTTTTTTGTTTCTTTATATTTACCATACTTTTTGTCTTGTACAGAAATGTATACAAAAATGTCTGAAACATTGGCATACCTAGACCATAAATCAATTTGTTGCCTGATTATGCCCTACACTGAGGGGGGGGAACAGGCAAACAGAAATTACCATTTAAAAGGGATTTTTTTTTTTAATTTTATTGACCAAATTCTTTTTAAATAACTGCATCTAGTAATGTTATGCATCTGGGGGCAAAGGGAAGTACGAACAGACCCTGTTGCAATCCACAGCACCGTCACTCCATCCTATCATCCATAGGTAATGTAAAAATCTATCTATAGGCTATTCTGTCATTCTCAGTATTGATATATGGTAATAACAGCCACTGGGCTTGTACTTTAGGACAAATCTAAACCCATACCTATATGCCCTTGCACCTTACCATGTAATAAAAACACAAAATTGCACTTTAAACACATTTAAGACTGTGTATCGCTGTAATTCTATACATATGAACCATGGCATGATTGTTTGATAGTCTTTTCTAGTTGGGTCAGATGTATATAAAAATTCTTTAAAAAATAGTAGGGAAATTATGCCCCTCTATATGAGGATAAGTACTATATAGTTCCTATGGACCCAATGTAATATTGTGAACTTATGGGTGCATAACATTACTATATGCAGTGGGTTATATGCTGTGCAATTAATTTTCCTGAGTGGCCCACATGCAAGACAATTACTTTTTTGGAGGGCTGAAACAATAGGATGAAATTAATTTTCAATATTATTAGCATATTCATTATAATTATTTTCTATTAATATTTTATCAATTGCTACTGAGCAGAATTAAGTATGCTGACCTGCCTATAAACCTTATGAGACCCCTTGGCATGCCAGAGCTGGCATGTCACGCTCCACAAGGAGAAACGTTACCTAATAGGCGCAGAAACTCTGCAATATTAAAAGCTCACCAAAGAGTGGGAATGTTGCCTTAGAACAAACAACCCATTTAATATACAGTGGGGAAAAAAAGTATTTAGTCAGCCACCAATTGTGCAAGTTCTCCCACTTAAAAAGATGAGAGAGGCCTGTAATTTACATCATAGGTAGACCACAACTATGAGAGTGAAAATGAAAAAACAAATCTTGAAAATCACCTTGTCTGATTTGGCATGATTTATTTTGGAAATTATGGTGGAAAATAAGTATTTGGTCACCTAAAAAAATGCAAGGCTCCTCTGTCTTCCACTCATTACCTGTAGTAATGGCACCTGTTTGAACTTGTTATCAGTATAAACGCACCTGTCCACAACCTCAGTCACACTCCAAACTCCACTATGGTGAAGACCAAAGTGCTGTCGAAGGACACCAGAAACAAAATTGTAGCCCTGCACCAGGCTGGGAAGACTGAATCTGGAATAGGCAAGCAGCTTGGTGTGATGATATCAACTGTGGGAGCAGTAATAAGAAAATGGAAGACATACATGACCACTGATAATCTTCCTCGATCTGGGGCTCTCTGACCTTTCCTGGCGCCTTCGCGCTGCAGTACTTTGCTCTGCCCTCAACAGGGCAGATAAAGTATGCCTGCGCAGGAGCGTGACAGAATCAAGGAGGAGGATGTCATCGCTAGAAGATGGGAGGCACCAGACTGCGCCACTCATCAGACCGTTTTTCTTTATCTTTCAGGTGACATCGGGGGCCTCTCTACAGCATTACAGAATGCTGTAGATAAGCCCCTGATGGCGGTGGCTGCAGCTTATAAACGAAAAATGGGGTGACAGATTCTCTTTAAGCCAGTACATATCCGGGCCTGTCTGAAGTTTGCTAGAGAGCATTTGGATTATTCAGAAGAGTATTGGGAGAATGTCATATGGTCTGATGAAACCAAAGTAGAACTGTTTGGTAGAAACAAAACTTGTCATCTTTGGAGGAGACAGAATGGTGAGTTACATCCAAAGAACACCATACCTACTGTGAAGCATGGGGGTGGCAGCATCATGCTTTGGGGCTGTTTCTCTGCAAAGAGACTAGGACGACTGATTTGTGAACAAGAAAGAATGAATGGGGCCATGTATCATGAGATTTTGAGTGCAAACCTCCTTCCATCAGCAAGGGCCTTGAAGATGAAACGTGGATGGGTCTTTCACCATGATAATGATCCCAAGTACACCGCCAGGGCAGCGTAGTGGCTTCGTAAGAAGCATATGAAGGTCCTGGAGTGACCTAGCCAGTATCCAGATCTCAACCCCATAGAAAACCTTTGAAAGGATTTGAAAGTCCTTGATGCCCAGCGACAGGCCCAAAACATCAATGCTCTAGAGGAAATCTGCATGGAGTAATGGGCCAACATATCACCAACAGTGTGTGCCAACCTTGTGAAGACTTACAGTAAACGTTTGACCTCTGTCATTGCCAACAAAGGATATATAACAAAATATTGAGATGAACTTTTGTTAATGACCAAATACTTATTTTCCACCATAATTTGCTAAATAAATCTTGCCAAATCAGACAAGGTGATTGGCCTCTCATCTTTTTAAGTGGGAGAACTTGCACAATTGGTGGCTGACTAAATACTTTTTTTCCCCACTGTATTACCACCTTTTAAAATATCCTGGGAAACCCCTTTAATTGACTGTGTAGATATCCCAAGACAATGAGTAAATTGTTCTGGAGGATAGGCCTGGTATGTATTAACATGGCTGTCTGTCCATGCCCATTTACATTGAATGGACTAGGGATGGGAGTTTTGATTGCTTCCTTTGACTTTTCTCAATTCTCAGCTGAAATCAAGACATTGTGTGCAAATGATTCTGACATCTGTAATTAAGCCAGCAAAATTAGTATATCCCTTGTGGCCAAATAGTTGTATCATATCTGCTAAAGCTGCAGCATTGTCACACCCTGTTTTGCAGTTTCATTGCCTCATGGTATGACAGACTGGATAAACCAGAACACCAGGATAAGCAGCTAGTTCACAAGCAGTGGCCGGAAGTCAGGCACTCTGTTGGTAACCTAAATGCTAGGAGAAGCATGTTTCACCTATCCTTATTCACTAACTAGGTGATAAAGTCCAGATCAATGAGGGGGCCAGCTGCCACAGACCACCAGAGTAGAAGCTCTTTCCTGTCTAGGCCATAGCTTGGTGGAGTTTAAATGGAGTCAAACTTTATGGCACAAAAACATCGGAGTAGCTGGTTAGTGTTGATAGTGTTGTAGAGTTTAAAATGAGAAGGACACATGCTGTACCATCATTTTTTGTATTGAATAAATTTTTTTAATTTTTTTTTTTAAACCAGGTAATGACCAAGCACAATAAATGTACAGCGCTTTAACCCCATGCCATTGTTGGGGACCTGGGGTAAAGACAGAAGAGTCCTTGTAGCCTATGGTTTTTTCTAAATCCGTACTTTAGACTGCATGCATTTGTCTGCTGAGGTGCGCACTTGGGGGGGTCTATTGAACGATCACATGTAAATGGTTTTTTTGCAGACTGTGTGTCCATGCAAACATCACAGAATCCTGACTCTTTTTTGGCATTATGGATGAAAATTTAAAATACAAGTCTATGGGTCGAAGAAAATCATGGACCGCGCATGGCATCAGTGTACAGTCCATAATATTATTTCTATAGCGCCAACATATTCCGTAGCACTTTACATTGATTGACATTGTAATGTATGGGAGAAACTTTGCAATATATTTATCCATACATGAAAAACACCAAACGATGATAAAAACGGATGCACTGAACAAACACTGAGGAAACTTTGTTCACATAAAAATGGTACAAGTGTCAGTGTTTTGGATCAAACAATGGCGTCTGAACCAGGGCCGGCTCCAGGTTTTCATGGGCCCTAGGCGAAAGAGTCTTAGTGTACCCCTTTAACACATACCACGATTCATGATGCACAGATATGGCAGAGAAATATAGATATAGTACAATACCAAAGATTTCACTTCTTACATTACATGAGTGATATCAATAGCTCAGAAACCGGTCCATACAGTATTATGGGCACCACATAGTCCTCTTTATAGAATAATGAGCCCCATATATTGTTCCATACAGTATAATGAGCCACACAATGCTCCATACAGAATAAAGAGCCCTATATATTGCTCCATACAGAATAAATGACCCCATATGTTGCTCCATACAGAATGGCCCCGTATAATGCTCCATACGGAATAGACCCCATACAATGCTCAATATATAATGGGTCCCATATTATGCTCCATATATAAGGGCCCCATATGATGCTCCAGTATATGATAGGCCCCATATATGATGCTCCAGTGTATGATGGGCCCCATATATGATGCTCCAGTGTGTAATGGGCCCCATATATGATCCTCCAGAGTATAATGGGCCCATCATTTTTTATTTTTTCTGTGACTTTTTCCTGTGATATGTATATAGATTGTATAGATTGTATTATTAATTTTGTATACATTTATGTTTTGCAGTGTTGTTTGATAAAGACCCATAATCAGGTCGAAACGTTACTTTGACACTTGTACTATTGCTGTGGTGACCCTAATAAAATTTTCTATGATATGCATTTAAAAAATACACTCATTGAGTGCGGCTGTTTATTCTTATACATGATTTGAACTGGACGAGATCCAGGTTCAGCCAGCATCTACCCCATTAATACGGAGTGCACGCCTTTGTCTATTAGTCTCCGCAAGGTAAACAGCCTACTCTATGGATACGCTGCGGCGATTCCGGATGTGTTCAATGAGCACATCCAGAATCACCGCGCGTACAGAAGGGGGCAGGGCTTTGGGCGGAGCAGGGTTTCCGCTCTGTCCAAAGCGCACACATTACTGTACGTGGAAACATACCGTAAGGCTGTGCTCACGATCAGGAATAGCAGCGTTTTGGACCCAGCTCACCTGCGCTGCATCTAAAACGCTAAGTTCTACATTAGAAGTACAGTGGATGAGATTTATAGTAATGCCCACTGTGCTTCTATTTAACACTGCGTAAACTCACCCACGGTCCGGGTTTACAAGCTGCAGCATGTTAATGATCTGCATCGGAGACGCCATTCATTACATGCGGTTTAACTGCTTGATTAGAATGCAGCGCTTTGGACGCAACGAAAATACGCTGCTATTTCCTGATTGTGGCCACATAGCTTATCAGGTTACTTAGTATAGTGTACAAAATATCTAAAATAACAATTAGCTTCCAATATCCTTGTTTTAAGGGCTCACTCACTCGTAATTTTTTTCCTCAGCTCTAGTCGGACTGAGAAAAAAAATTTGCAGCATGCTGCGAGTGGATGCAAAAATCAGATCGCACTTGCCAATGCAAGGCAATTGGTGCATCGCCACACGGTCAGAACCCTAGGAAACAGATGTTAGATAGAAAGAATAGATATCCTGTAGATATATAATTTCATAAGCCCCCTACATATAAGAAACTTAACTTTGTTTAACCAAATAATAAAATAATTTAGAAAACAACTTTGTGTTCCCCCAATTTTATGATAACCAGCAAAGGCAAAGCAGACAACTGTGGGCTGATATTATCAGGCTAGGAAGATCCCTGGTTATTGGGCCCTTCCCAGCCTAGAAATACAAGTCCGCAGCTGCCCCAGAAATGGCGCATCACATCTGACACTTTGCTTGGCTCTTCCCTATTGCCCTGGTGTGGTGGCAAATGCGGTAAACCTGACAGTTGGGGTTGATGTCAGCTATAATTTCTCAAAAATCACAGTTGGCATTAAGCCCCGACGTTAGTAATGGAGAGGTGTCTATTGAACACTCCCATTACTAATCCAGTAATCAAAAATAAAAACACACTAAAAAAAACTTTATTTGAATAAAGACCCCACACACACACTTTCCCTGTTTCCACCAATTTATTAAAAATAAAAAAAAAAAGAATCCATGCAGGTCCTCCATAGTCCTGGAAATCCTCCATTTGAAAAAAAGGATGTTTTATCCACTCTAAGAAAGACATAAAAGGACATTTTTAGCCTCTGATTTTGGTGAATGAGGCCTATACAATGGAATGTTGTTATATTTGTAACTTTCCTCATGTATACAACAAATGTAAGTCAAAATGCATTCTACCATTGCCTTAGGAAGTTATCTCCTGTCCCCTTGTGGTTAAATATGTGCTTTGAATTCACAAAGGAAGAACAACTGTGACCTCCCCCATCCCCCAATGTATGCGTGTAGTCAATTTACACATAAATTATTCAGGGTGGCAACTACATCTTGCATAATTGCTTTGTGTTTGCATACAAAACATCTGTAAATCAACTTGTTGAAGCTGGCCATATACAACAGATGTCTTACAGACATCCATTGTCTAGGAGACATTGGCCTGAGGATTTTAACATACATTTTCCTGATAAGAGGTTCCTGATCATTAGATCAGCCAAATATTTCAACCTATCAACCTTGCTTGTACTGATGTCCTTAGTTTTTGTATACTTTAGTGAAGTGATACTGTGTTTACTGTTGTTTAATGGGGATCAATATAACAATGTACACCCTACTAAAGCCCCCGTCTCACACAGCGATC
>VIAB01021078.1:12688-25188 GCA_009801035.1 Oophaga pumilio | reverse complement strand
CTGAGAGTGGACGACGTAAAGGGATGACATGTGGCCTAGGCATAGCCCCATTGATCACCACACATTCACCAACATCAGATGGGGCACAATCATGCATTCTTGTGAAATTATGTAGGACAACACAAGCTTTGATGACCTCATTGGCTTCACTCAGCTGAATGGCAGACTGGAGGACCCGCCATTTTGCACAAAGAATGCCAAAGGCACACTCCACCAGTCACCAGGCCTGTGATAGGCGCAAGTTAAAGATCCTATGCCGGTGGTCAAGGTTTCGTCGTGGATATGGCCTCATTAAATTCCATGACAATTGAAAGGCCTCATCCCCAACTACAACATACGGCACAGGTTCAAGATTGGAGCCAGGAAGCTGACGTGGTGGTGGTGGTGGTAGGTTCAACTGGTTATTACGCAGCCACGACCCATAGTGGAAGAATTGAAGACTCGAGTGTCTCCAGTTCTTCCATAGGCCCCAATGTCTACAATTATAAACCTGTAGTTACTGTCAACCAGAGCCAACAACACTACAGAAAAATATTATTTATAATTATAGAATTGGGACCCTGAGTTCAGCGGCTTACGCACACGGATGTGCTTCCCATCCAGGGCTCCAATACAATTGGGAAATTGTCATTGCTCCTCAAATCCTCTGGCAATCCTCATCCAGTCTTCCATCTTGGGCTCAGGCATGACCACCTGATGAAGTCTGATCCAGATTTGGGAACATGTATCACGAACTATGCCAGATATGGTTGATCTCCCTATCAAAAACTCCAGATAGAGTGCGGCATATGAAATGCCAGTTGTCAGGAACCTACAATTAAACAAATGTAGAGAGATCAAACATTACACCAGGCAAAAGGTTTCACAAATTCAATATAGATCACCAGAACAGTGTGTTAATTACAAATAAGCCAAACAATACATATACACAAGTCAAAGGTCTATGTGAATTTGACATAAATATCATAGTATTGTTACTTAAAGCTGATATTTGGGATATATTAAAAAGATAATTAAGCAAAAGGGCTAAGTGCCAAAGAAAAGTTGTGGGAAAACACATCATCAACATACAGTATGTAGCTGAGGAATACATACCGTAACGTAAGGAGAAGCAGCTCCTCTGCAGAGATAGATTTGCGCATCCTGGTGTCCTGGTAGGTGATCCCTGGGCGCACGATCTCCAACAAAATATCAAAGGTGGCAATGCTCATCCGACAATATAGAAAAAACTTGTCAGGATGAGTCCGAAGAGATGCATAAAGGCGGTGAAAATGGCCTTTAGTGAGGCGTTGCCACAAATGCGGATGAACCCACATTCTTCTCCTCCTCCGCGGATCAAGTATCACTGGGTATGGCTGCCCAAAGCGGCGGGACAAAACCCAGTTGTACAGAACTCGGTCAGTTGGGGTGAACTGAAGTGTGTCAGACATTTTGCCAAACAACCAGCAGTACTCCAACACAAGCACAGCACCAAAATGGCCAGATTGGGGGCTGCCACCTGATGCAGAGCCAATAAATAGGGTTGCTGATGATGGTTTAAATGATTTGCACGCCTAAAAACCGTTATATGTCCATTTTGCAAGGTCTCGAGAAAATAACGCAATACGGATGCCATACGGATGCTTACACACGCAAAATACGCAGCCACACCTTGACAACGAATGACATACGGAACACTGTTTAGGGAACTTTTCTGCGTATTACGTCCGTACAATACGGTCCGTATTTTTATACGTTGTGTCTGACACCAGCCTTAGTGACCAATACATCTTTTTACTGACCTGCGATACAAAATACTAGCATCCCTCAGATGGGTGACAATCTTGTAGCTGTCAGCTGTACACTATAGCTGACAACTTGCTGCGCATCAGTCACGATTAGTGTTGGCACCAACTATGGCTGTTTAAGCAATTAGATGTTGCTGTCAGTAGTGACTATGGCATCAAGATGGTTAACAGAGTGTGGAGGCTCCCTCTTTAACCCCATCTTGATTGTGCGGTCCTGATAGTTGCCATGGCAGTTCACGGGCAAAAATTGGCCTTAGAGTTTGCCAGCTATAGCGGCCTGTTCAGCAGTCATCAAAATTTAGGAGGTAAAAAACTTTCTCATTCCTCTCATGCCACTTTGCATTAATTCCTGAAAAGCACTTGATGGATATTAATGACCTACTTGAAAGCAATTTTGAATATGTTGAGGGGTGTGGTTTTTAAAATGGTATATTTTGGGGGTTTCCAATATATAGGACACCCAAAATCACTTCAAAACTGAACAGGTCTCTATAAAAATAAGTTTTGTAAATTTCCTTGAAAAAAATTACTGTTATATTTTTTAACCCCTTCATCCCAAAGCCAGTTTTCACCTCCCTGATCAGGCCAAATTTTACAATTGTGACCAGTGTCACTATATGTAGTAATAACTCTGGAACGCTTCAATGGATCCACTGATTCTTAGAATGTTTTCTCATGACATATTGTACTTCATGAGAGTTGTAAATTTTTTGTTAGGAAGTTATAAAAGTTAAAAGTTGACCAGCAATTTTTCTTTTTTCCAACAAAATTTACAAAAACTTTTTTTTAGGGACCACATCACATTTGAAGTGAGTTTGAGCGGTCTATATGATAGAAAATACTCAAAAGTGACACCATTCTAAAAACTGCACTCTTCAAAACCACATTCAATAAGTTTATTAAACCTTCAGGTGCTTCACAGGAATTAATGCAATGTGGAAGAAACAAAATGTACATTTAACTTTTTTTCACAAAATTTTTTACTTTAGACACAATTTTTTTTATGTTTGCAAGTACACCAATACACCATAAGTGAGGGAAAACTAATGTTTTGTCGCATGGCAGAGCTTGGAAGGGAAGGAGTGTCATTTGACGTTTTCTATGTAAAATCTGCTGGCACAATTAGTGGACACCTTTTCATGTTTGGAGAGCTCCTGATCTGCCTTAACAGTGGAAACCGCAAACAAGTGACAGCATTTTAGAAACTAGACCCCTCAGGGAACTTACCTAGATGTGTATTGAGCACTTTGAACCCCCACAAGTGCTTCACAGAAGTTTATAAGGTTGAGCCGTGAAAATAAAAAAAAAAAATCACATTTTTTACACAAAAATGTTTTCTAGCCCCAAATTTTGCATTTTCAAAAGGGTAACAGGAGAAATTGCACCATACAATTTGTTGTGAAATTTCTCTTGAGTATGCAGATACCCAATATGTGGAGGAAAACTACTGTTTGGGTGCACATCAGGGCATGGAAGAGGAGTGCCATTACAAAATTTGCTGGAATCATTAGCGGACACCATGTCGCATTTGTAGAGACACTGATGTGCCTAGAGTTGAAACCCCCAACAAGTGACCCAATTTTAGAAACTAGACCCTTCAAGGAACATATCTAAATGTGTGATGAGTACCTTGAACCCCTAGGTTCTTCATAGAAGTTTATAACGTTGAGCGGTGGAAAAAAAAAAATCACATTTTCCCCACAAAAATGTTTTTTAGCCTCAATTTTTTTATTTTCACCAAAATAACAAGAGAAAATGGACACCAAAATTTATTGTGCAAGGTCACCTGAGTACACCAGTACCCCATTTGTGGTAGAAAATTACTTTTCAGGCACAGTGCACAGCTGAGAAGGGAAGAAGCTCCATATTGGAGTTCAGATTTTGCTAGACTGGTTTGAGGGTGCCATGTTACATTGGTAGAGCCTTTGAGGTGCCAGAACAGCAGAACCTCCCACAAATTGACCCTATTTTACAAACTATACTTTTCAATGAATTCATCTACGAGTGCAGTGATCATATTGACACCACAAGTGTGTTACAGAATTTTATACAATTGGCTAGTGAAGAAAAAATAATTACATTTTTACCACCAAAATGTTGTTTTAGCCCCAGATTTTACATTTTCACAACTGGGAAATGGGTAAAAATGGCACCAAAATGTGTCCTACAATTTCTGCTGAATGTAGAAATACCCCATATGTGGCTCTACAGTACTGCTTAGCCATACAGTGAGACTTGGGAGGCACGAAGCACTATTTTCCTCCTGGAGAACAGATTTTGTTTGAATAGTTTGCGGGCTCCATATACAGAGACCCTTTTTTCGCTGTTTCTCGTGCGGTATAAGCGATTAGACGACTTTATTCTTCAGGTCGGTGCGATTACAGCGATACCATATTTTATATAGTCTATTATTTTTTACTAAAAAATGCGCTTTATTGCAAAATCTAGTTTTTGCATCGCCATATTTTGATGGCTGAAATATGGAAAAATTATAGCTAACAGTCATGTATGGGCTTGTTTTTTGTGGGACGAGTAAACGTTTCTATTGGTACCATTTTCGGGCACATGACATTCTGTGATCGCTTTTTATTCCGATCTTTGGGAGGCAGAATGACCAAAACCCAACAATTCAAGATTTATTTACTTATTTTTTTATTTTTATACTGTTCGACGTGTGGTAAAATGGATAAGGTAGGTTTATTCTTCGGGTCAGTACGATTACAGGGATATCACATTTAGATTTTTTTGTGTTTTGGCAATTTTACACAATAAATACTATTTTATAGAAAAAAGAATTATTTTTGCATCGCTTTATTCTGAGGGCTATAACTTTTTTATTTTTCCGCTGATGGAGCTGTATGGCAGCTTGTTCTTTGCGGGACAAGATGACGTTTTCAGAGTTACAATTTTTATTTACATTTGTCTTTTTGATCGCGCTTTATTCCACCTTTTGTACGGCAGTGTGATGATAAAGCAGCGTTTTTTGTCTGTTTTTTTATTTTAACAGTTTTCACTGAAAAGGTTACCTAGTGGGACAGTTTTATAGGTCAGGTCATTCCAGATACGACAATCCCAAATATGTGAACCTTTTTTCTTTTTTACATAGATAAATTTATTTTTTGGATGAATATTTTTTCTTTTTTTTTTGTTCTTTATTTTGTGAGTTTTAAAAAATATTTTTACAATTTTTATTACCTTTTGTTTTTTTTAACTTATTTACATTGTCCCAGGATGGGACATCAACTTCACACTGACAGATCGCTGACTTAATACTCTGCAATGCTTCTGCATTGCGGAGCATTAGATCAGCATCTGACATGCAGGGAGGCGTGTCAGCTCATGCTCTGAGCATGAGCTTACAGGCCACCATCCCTGGGTGACTCTGAAGCCATATTTAGGCCCGGAATCACAATAGACATCATCGGCAAGACGCGATCGCATCGCTCCCTCCCTCGGTGATGCCCCGCGGTGTCACTATCACTATTGACAGCAGCATCACAGGGGTTAAACGCCAGTGATCGATACTAGCAGGGTGTCAGCTCTCATATAAAGTTGACACCCGCATTTGATCATGGCAGCGCTCAGCGTGATCCCGCGCGATCATGGCGCTGTATATATACCTTTCTTTACGAGAACGCAGATCCCACAGAGCAGTATATATACAGCGCATGTCAGGAAGGACTTAAACCTTCTAAAATCCTAACAAATTAAAAGAACATTTTACAAAGGGTACTGATGTAAAACCGACATGAGTGAAAATAGAAATTAGACCTACCAGTAATTGTATTTCCAGGAGTCCATCATCACAGCACAGCAGGAGGTAGTCCTATTTATCCTTTAGGGACAGGAAACACACAAGAGGTTAAAAGCCCCCCTTCCGCCTCACCCCCAGTGTCTTTTACCAATCACTACACCAGGATGGATGCAACTCTATTTTATTGAACTCTTACATACAAATGTTAACTCACGCCAGTTTCAGAATTCAAGGGAGGGAATGTAATGGTGCTCTCATGATGGACTCCTGGAAATATAACTACCGGTAGGTCTAATTTCTATTTTCCCAGGACGTCCCTCATGACAGCACGACAGGAGAAATACCAAATAAATAGCATTCTAGGGTAGGACCACTGCTTGCAGGACCTTTTGTCTGTAAACCAATTGTTGACCTGACATCACATCTAACTTGTAGCGTTTACAAAAGGTCGTTAGAGTAGACCAAGTTGCTTCCCTGCAAATATGGTCAATGGAAGCCCCTGCTCTTTTGGCCCAGGATACAGAAATCGCCATTGTGGAGTGGGCTTAAATTTTAAGTGGGGGATCTTTTTTCTCCGACTCATACGTTGATGCTATGGTTGACGTGATCCACCTAGACAAAGTTAATTTCGAGGCTTTCTTACCCTTATTTTTTCCTGCATATTGTATGAATAGATTTGAATCCTGCCTCCAAATAGCTGTGACTTCTACATAGCTCATCACTGCCCTTCTCACGTCTAGTGTGTAAAACAGCCTCTCTTTCTCATTTTTTGAGAGTTGACAAAAAGATGGAGGAACGATCTCTTGACTCAAATTTGTCTCTGACACTACCTTCGGCAAAAAGGATGGTTGAAGCCTAAATATTAACCAATCCTTTAGGATTTGCAAATAGGGATCCCTGTCTGACAGTGCCTGTAATTCACCTAAATGATTCACCGAGGTGACTGCCACCAGGAATGCCGTCTTCGTACAAAGAAAGTTGATGCTGGATTCTTCTTGGGGCTCATAGGAGGAGCTGCACAACGTACCTAACACAAGGTTTAGGTCCCAACGACGAATGGTCTGTCTGACTGTGGGTCTTAACCGGGTAATGGCTCGAGAGAACCTTGCTACTCAAGGGTGGTCAGCTTAAGGAAAGTCCATAAAGGAACTAAGGGCAGAGATCTGTACCTTTAGCGTACTAGGCCTTAGGCCCATCTCAAATCCTCTCTGGAGGAAGTCCAATATTCTGGGAATGTCTGTGCGGGTTGTGCTCGAAGTAGATTCCCCCACGTAAGAACAGAACCTCTTCCAAATTTTGGAATAGATCGCTGATGTCACTGGTTCCTACTCGCCTGCATAGTAGTTATCAACTTGTTTGACAACCCCGTTGAGCTCAGGATTTTCCACTCAGGATCCAGGCCGTAAGGCGCAGAAGACGAGGGCCTTGGTGCCAGACGGGACCCTGAGACAGCTGGTCGCGTCTGTCTGGAAGGGGAACTGGATCTTTCAAAGTCATGCGGAGCAACACTGGAAACCAACTCCTCTTGGGACAGAAGGAAGCTACCAATATCACTGTGGCCTGTTCTTCTCTGATTTTCTTCAGGATCCTCGGCATGAGAGGGAATGGGGGAATGCATACAGAAGACCTTCTTTCCAACTCTGAGATAGGGCATCTATACCTTCGGGGTTGTCCCCTGGGTTTATGGAGAAGAATCTTGCTACCTTCGGGTTCTTCCGGGTCGCAAACAGATCTATATGCGGTGTTCCCCATCTCCGGGTCAGCTGGTGGAATACTTCCGGGTTCAGTTCTCACTTGGAGGACCAAAGCTTTTTTCTGCTGAGAAAATCTGCTGTTGTATTCTCGAAACCCTTCAAGTGCACCGCGGAAATGGACCGAACGTTTCTTTCTGCCCACTTAAATATACTTTCTGCCAGGTCTGGACCTCCTTGGCATCGCAGAAAGGAAACTGCTGTGATGTTGTCCGACAGGACTTTAACATGACAATCTCTGACCGTATCTCGACAACATTGCAGAGTCTCCCATACTGTAATTGGTCTTCCGGACACCATGTACCCTGCAGGAAACGGCCCTCCACCTCTGTGCCCCATCCCTTCAAACTTGCGTCGGTGGTAATACGGACGTAGCAAGAAAGAATCCTTGGCACTCCTCTTCAGAGATTGTCTCTGGATGTCCACCATGACAGGGAATGCCTTAGAATGGCCAGGATTCTCATCTTCCTGTCCAGGCCTGAGTGATGCCTGTTCCAGGACGTAAGGACCGAACTTTGAAGCTGCCTTGAATGAGCCTGACTCCAATGTACGCTTGGAATGCAGGATGTCATCAAACCTAGGATCCTCATGGCATATCTGATGGAGATTGTCCTCTTCCTCTGTAACTCATGTATCCTGCTTCTGATCTCTTCCTGTTTCACATGTGGCAGGGAAGACATCCTGCGATGGGAATCGAGGAGGACTTCTAAGAACACCTTCTGGGTCCCTGAAAGTAGGTTGGATTGCTCTCAGTTCACTTGCCAACCCAGGCCCTCTAGAACGTTGATAGTTTGTTGATTGAGGCAGGTAGCCGAGTCTGCTACCAGCAGGATGTATAGAGGAAACACCGTACGCACTACCAAAAGAAGGTGCTCAAGTAAGCTCCCACACCGTATGTCAGAGAAAAATAGAAATTGGCACTCAGCTTCAGATGAGATTTTAAATATTTTAATGTGGTCATAGTAGTCAAAAGAAAATGTTTCGGCCACATTCGGCCTTCCTCAGTTACAGACTGTAGAAGGAGGTAATACGTAGTGGTAAAAATGGAGTGCAATACAGACACATGTCATAATATCAGTCAGTAACTAGAGGCAGCCTGCTCTCAGTGCCTCTATCGGTCAGTGACTAGAGGCAGCCTGCTCTCAGTACCACTACTAGCTGTCAGTGACTAGAGGCAGCCTGCTCTTAGTGCCTCTATCGGTCAGTGATTAGAGGCAGCCTGCTCTCAGTGCCTCTATTGGTCAGTGACTAGAGGCAGCCTGCTCTCAGTGCCTCTATCAGTCAGTGACTAGAGGCAGCCTGCTCTCAGTGCCTCTATCGGTCAGTGACTAGAGGCAGCCTGCTGTCAGTGCTTATGCTATCGGTCAGTGACTAGAGGCAGCCTGCTCTCAGTACCGCTACAAGCTGTCAGTGACTAGAGGCAGCCTGCTCTCAGTGCCTCTATCGGTCAGTGATTAGAGGCAGCCTGCGCTCAGTGATTCTGTTATCGGTCAGTGACTACAGGCAGCCTGCTCTCAGTGCTTGTGCTATCGTTCAGTGACTAGTGGCAGCCTGCTCTCAGTGCCTCTGTCGGTCAGTGACTAGAGGCAGCCTGTTTCCCTGCTCCCTCGCTGACACAAGTATAGCAGTGCAGGTTGGAGCAGTCAGTCACACACAGCCTGCAGCGTCTCCAGCTGAGACAGTCTCGTCAGCACAGCATCCTCTCGCGGGATTTCGCTGGGCTCTCGTCCGCCATATTTCGCCCTGCTAGTATTTTGGTTTCGTCTCCTGCCTGGAAGCAGAGGAGTCATAGACAGAACTGCAGCTAGAGGAGGGACCGTTACGTTCCGGGACCTGTGACGTCAGAGGCGCTTGGTTCCGCTGGCGGAGCGCGGGACATTCTGGACTGGGCCCGACACAATTTTGAGGCCGGGACTTTGCAGTGCGGCTGAGGGGGGGAGGTGGCGGTGAGATTGCCGGGCCGGGGCAGCAGAGACGACGCTTGTCCCCCTCCCCCCCCCGCTGGAGAGAGTTGGCTTCGCTAGGAGGCTGACGGAGAGGTGTCGCGGGCCCCTTATCCGAGCTGGCGGCTGAGGAGAAGGCTGTGAGGTGAGCGGGGACTGCTGAGCAGGTTGTTGGGCCCAGGCCTGAGCGGAGGTGGGGACGGTGGGCGGTCATGGAGCTGTAGGCCCCGGCCTGGGCCTGTCACTGACACTTGTGTGTGGCAGGCTCCTCACCTGAGCCGAGGTGTGCGCTGGGCCACACATGGCGCCCCTCACTGTGTCAGGCGCTGCAGGCTGCGGCATGTTCTCCTGTCAGGTACTCTGCAGTGCTGTGCACAGGCTGTCATGGGAGATGCAGAGCTGTCACCTATGGGAATGGCTGCTGTATGCTGCAGGTAGTCCCCACGGCTGGCAATGTGGATTTCCACCCAAAATCTAATAATGGCCACAGTAAGCCAGACATTCCAGCCAGAGCCAGCGTTCACAATCGCCAACAGGAGGGTCCTCCATATTACTTGGCTTCTGACAGCGTATTGTCCATGTGCGATCCCCCAGGAGGGGCAGGTAATATTTTTGCACCTTCTGCTGTCACCCGCGTGTCTGTAAGGGTATGTGCACACCATGGCTTTTCCAGGCGGACAAACCTGGAGCGCTTAAGAAAATAACAAAAAATAAAACTCTTTAAGATAAAAAATAGCTTTTTTTTTTTAATTGTCTAAACTCCCTTCAAAAATAAAGAAACCACTAACGTTTTTTCAAGCAATAATTCCTGGCAAAATGTTGTAAAAGCATCCTGGGTGTTGTTTTTTTTGCCTTCCCATTGAGATCATTCTATACTTTGTACTACAACACAGAGTGGAAGATGATACTTGAAGGGTGATTAAAATACTCTCAAAGGCCTGATCGTGTGAACAGCGAGCTACTATGCATTGCATACGTTTGTTCTTTAACCGATTTTTCTGTAGGATGTCAGAGCGGGTTCGCCTCAAAATAACATTGTGTGCACATATTCTTAGGCTCTAATCGCACACTTGGGGTAAGAGCATTGTCGGCTATTTCAGTATTGTTTGACTATCTACAGTGCGATGCTTGGTGTAGAAAGTACAAGAACCCCAATACACTTCGTTAAACTGGTTGTATGATTAGGTGAGGCCATCAGTGTTTAGTTTGTGGGAGTTTGACCTATGGAAACTGATCGGAACAATGACACCACTAGTCAGGCCGGGTGCCCACTATCTGGATCTAGCAGCGCTTTGAATGCAGCGCATGTTCACTACGTCCAAAGCGCTGCCGTCTATTGTGAATCCACATGTGTTCACTGAACCGTGGGGATTCACCTCGTTCAATGCATTCTATTCCTGAACTAGACATGCTGCGTTCTGGAGAGATGCGCCACATGTCAGTCTCCGTGGGTGATCAGCAGGCGTCTGTGGACACATAGTGGACATGAGATATCTTGAAATCATAGCCACTATGCCGTCACAGCTGGCCACTGTGGGGTTTGACGCAGCAATTACTGATCATGGGCACATACCCCCCCAAACATTTATGGCCTAACCTTTATTTAAGGGACTCTTCCATCAGACTGGCCTTTTTTTCATTGGAAATTGAATGTTATACTGCTTTTACATTTTTGTCTTTTTTATTTTAGTGGTATTTTGCAATTAAATTGCAGAGGTTGCTAGGCCAGACACATTTTACAATTTTCAGTGCAGGGAACAGATCAGATGGGCTGAGGATTAAAATGACAGCTCTTTTCTGTGGTTGGACTAAATGATCATGGTCAAGATAGATGGGGCGGCATTGCCAAGTCCGATGACATATGGACTTACGGGCGGCACAATATGACTTTTAATCAGAAAACTTTTAACACAGCCTACCAAAGCAATCCATTAACACTGAATGGTCTATACTAGATTGCTCAGTACACAGACTGCCACGGTTCTCGGCTGTGCAAGGAGAATATTTTGTGCTGCACAAAGATCATTTTACCCAATGAATGATCGTTTTGCAGCTCATTTCCCTCTCCCAAAGAGATTTTTTGTTCCAAAACCTGATTCTATAGAATAGGACTTTTTTTTTCAACACTAAACTTCATCAGCATGCCAATACTGCAGCAAAAAAAACGCAAGTAAAAAAAGCAAGGAAAACCTGCTGAAAAAACGCCTATTGTGACTGCGGTGAGAAAACAGTGGCTGCCCCACTTGTCTTACATCTAAGAAGAGTTGAGTGCAGTAATTCGATTTTTGTGCTCTGATACTTCTGTATCTGGTGCCGATATTTATTAAAGGCTTTGTGCACAGAATGGAAAAAGTGTTTTATCACGAAGAAATGTGTATGAATGGAGAGAAGTTCAAGTAAGGGCAGCCATGAAGGAGCCTAAAGCCCTCGTCTCGCATAGCGACATCGCTGAAGCGTCTCCGATTTTTGTGACGCAGCAGCGACCTAGCCAGCGATCTCGTTACATGTGACATGCAGCGGCGACTGGCCCTCCTGCTGGATATCGCTTATCGTCCTCAAATGTCCTGAGCCATTTCTTCATCGTTGGTGTCCCGCTGGCCTGCGCGCATCGCTGTGTTTGATCTCCACGAGCGACCTCGTTGGCGATGCAGAACTCAGGGACGCAGGCTGGAATCGTCAGAAAAGCTGCCGTGTAACAAGGTACCAATGACCGCCGGGGTCGTTATACGGATCGCCGGATCATTGCTGCGTCGCTAAAGAGATCTGCCTGTTTCGCAGCTTACTAGCGACCATTTAGCGATGCACCAGCGATCCTTACCAGGTCGTATTGTTGTCGGGATCGCTGGTGCGTCGCTAAGTGAAACGGGACCCTAAGGCTTGTCCACGACTGATAAGAGCATTGAGCGTGTATGTGAACTGATTCTATTGGATAGACTCGTGACAGTGGATTATGTGGCAAATCAGGCCTGCAGGGATGAAGATTCACATCTGAAGAGGTCAAGGCAGCGGTGCATGCGTTTCTTGTAACTTAGCCTAAAATATTATTTAAATCACCACTCCATTTATTTTTTCTGCGCTACAGTGGTGCTTTAAATGTAAGCCCCCTGCCCCCAGTCATATACTCGCCCTCTGGCGTCTTTTTTTCGGCACTGCGCCATTCCTGCAACGCCATCTTGTGAGTGCAACGTCTTACTGGCCGGAAGTCAGAAGCCACGTCACAAGCTCTCAACGTGAGAGCCAGAACAAGGTTCTCCTACACTTGTAT
>VIAB01021075.1:35792-48512 GCA_009801035.1 Oophaga pumilio | reverse complement strand
AGAGAGGACAGCAGCGCACAAACTTCGGACTGGACCATGACAGTGATAGGCTATGGGAGCAATGTGTAGGTGTATCATACTGAGTGGAGGTCATTATACTGACAAGTGTGGGAGAATTATACTCTTTGTGTCTAAGTGGCGGCATTTTTAAAAGCAACAAACCCTATAATGGCCATGAAAGTGATTTTGTGGATGAGAACACTAAGGGGCTTCATTAGGGGCATAATTTCTGTGTATGTGCTGCAATGCATGTCCTTCCTGTTTATATAAGTTGGAAGATATACTGCGCCAATTTTTTTTTAGAGGTTTATATGTGTGTGTGAGGAGGGATTAAGATCTTTGCTATGGGAACTGATAAATGTTATATACTCCCCTGCTGCCGACAATTCCTAAACGAGTTAATATTTTCATATTTTAAAATGGAAAAATGTCTTTCAAGTTCTGAAATGTGTTCACTGTTCTGTTTTGAATAAAATATGGCTATAATAGATTGCCCAATCATTGCATTCTAGTTCTCTTTATATTTTACACAACATCTGAACATTTTTGGAATTAAGGGTTGGAACATATGAATTAGACACATAATAGCAATATGAGTCAAGGTTAGCATTTTTCTGTACTTTTTACAGAAAAATTGACCTTTTTGTGTATACATTATCCATTTAAATTATGAACCATAAAAGAGAATCACTTTATGCAAATACTTGAGGGCAGACATTATATAAATGCATGGAGCAATTAGCAATAATGCAGCACTGATGATGGCACACATGTAAAGTATCCCATCATTAGGTTTTAAGACACTTAAGCTCTGTACTTCTCAGTTACCAGTAAGAGGTGATATGAATATAAAGTATATTCTAGTCGATGCTCTTTCTTCTATTAATATAGATACCAGGAGCGGACTCGGACAGCTTGGGGCCCCTGTGCAAGAAATGTGTCTGTGCCCCCCTCCCTGCCGGGTATGCTGCTTATGATGAGGGCAATCTGGCACTGAGACCCCCTCGAGCCTCAGGCTCCGATAAACAAACCAGATTGCCCTCATTATTACTGCCCTGCAATCAGGGGTGTACTGTATATAGCAATCACAGGGCCCCATAGCAAAAGCCCTTCCAACACCTTTTTTTTTACTGGGATAGAGATCTATATACTGTATGTGCATGTAATACATAAATATATATATATCTATAAAAAGAGAAAAGATTTGGCACTGCAGCATTGCCACCATCTCCGCTCTGCTTAGAGGTTACACCACACACACATAAAAAACACCATAAACCCTCAATGAACGGGTGGTCAATCCAAAGAACAAACAGATCCAATGTCCAAACGAGAAGAAAATGAAGGATGGCACTCACCGATCAAATATTGAAGACTTTATTCAACAGGTAAACATCGGCACGGGAGTAATGTACCGAGTGCCGACTATGGCTGTTTCGCGCTTCTGCGCTTCAACGGGTCCTAATACCGGAAGGCAGAGGGCAGGCATCTATAAACACACACAGGTGAAGTACTGCCCTCTGACATCCGTCGCTAGCACACATCCACCTGACAGAGTGCACAAATCACTGATAAAAACACAATAAAATACAAAATATAAACCTCACTAAAGCATAACTAAAGCATAAGTTAGTAACAATTCTAAAGAAATAACGACATATCGATTTTTTTCATTTAGATCCAATGGTCCTGTGGCATTTGCCGCAATATCCATCTGCCTTACTTTCTAAGCAGGAGTCTGCAGCAATTACTTCCCTGTATGGGAAGATTAACTATTTCCAAACCTGCAAAGTGGAGAGTCTCTGCATTACTCCCATGGACTTCCCTTACATGATTAATGAGGCGAGGAACACCTTTGCCTGCTGAAATAGAGTTGAAATGTTCACTGAACCTGACATATAAGGGACGGATAGTTTTCCCAATATAAAAAAGGCGCATGGGCAAAAAACAATATAAACCACAAAAGATGTTTTGCAAGAAATGAAATCACGAACTTGGTGTTGTATAGAGCCTATTTTCAAAAAATTGCCAGTTAATTTAAATGAACAGAAAAAGCTATTTCTGCACTTGAAATTACCCTTCAGTCTGCCTGATTGTAACCAGTTGTCATGTTCACCCCTGACACTATTAAGGACCCGAATATCTTTGAGATTGGTTCTCCGGCGGCTTGAAAAAAGGGGGCCCCTATTTACAACTTCAGCAAGATCCCTATCCTTCTCCAGAATGTGCCAGTTTTTTTCTAATAACTGATCTAATAAACTTATCCATTGGGCCATATTTGAAACAAAAAGTGAACCTTTTACCTTTATCATTTTTATTACTGTTACTAAGACCCCTATTGGCAGATGAAAGGGTGGCCTGCTCCTGTACATGATAATGCTGAATCCAAAACAGAGTTGGGAAACCCTCTATCGGTGAATCTTTTATACAAGTCCTGAGCTTGCCTACTAAAACCTCCCCTATCACTGTTTGTCCTTTTTAACCGCAAAAACTGTCCATACGGTAGGGAATTTTGTGAATTGAAATAATGAATTAAATACATGATATGTCGGTATTTCTTTAGAATTGCACTGATTATGAGACTGTTTTTTCATGACATTTTGTACTTCATGTTACTGGTAAAAATGTATTCGATATAACTTGCGTTTATTTATGAAAAAAAATAAAATTTGACAAAAATATTGAAAATTTTGCAATTTTCAAACTTTTAATTTTTGCACCCTTAAATCAGAGAGTGGTGTCACATAAAATAGTTAATAAATAACATTTCCCACATGTCAACTTTACATCAGCACAATTTTCGAAACATAATTTTTTTGGTTAGGACGTAATAAGGGTTAAAAGTTGACCAGCTATTACTCATTTTTACAACAAAATTTACAAAACCATTTTTTTAGGGATCACCTCACGTTTGAAGTGAGTATGGGGGATCAATATAACAGAAAATACCAAAAAGTAACACCCTTCTAAAAACTACACCCCTCAAGGTGCGCAAAACCACATTCAAGAAGTTTATTAACCCTTCAGGTGCTTCACCGGAACTAAAGCAATATAGAAGGAAAAAATGAACATTTTACTTTTTTCACAAAAATTTTACTTTGGAACCAAATTTTTTTTATTTTCACAAGGGTATCAGGAGAAAATGGACCACAAAATTTGTTGTGCAATCTCTTCTGAGCATGGCAATACCCCGTATGTGGGGGAAAGCCACTGTTTGGGCTCATGGCAGGGCTTCTCAGAAGGGAGGGAGCACCGTTTGACTTTTTGAACGCAAAATTGGCTGGAATCAATGGCGGCATCATGTCATGTTTGGAGACCCCCTGATGTACATAAACAGTGGAACCCCCCCAATTCTAACTCCAAACCTAACCCCAACACACCCCTAACTCTAAAATCAACCCTAACCGTAATCCAAATAATAACCTTAAACACAAGCCTAACTCTAGTCAAATCTAACTTTAACTCAACCCTAACTTTAGCGCAACCCTTACCCTAGCTCCACCCTAACCCTAGCCCTAACCCTAGCACAACCCTAACTTTAGCCTAACCCTAAATTTAGCCCAACCCTAACTTTAGCCCACTGCAAACGCACCCGTCACTTTCTTCTCAGAATAAGATGCTGCCTGCCAGGGGACATCACGGGGGGATGCAGAAGGATCCAGGGATACCAGAGGCACGGAGGGGCATCGGGGGACTCCATTTCTCTCTCGTCTGATGTGCAATTACATCAGAGGAGAGAAAAATTAAATGGGATATCTGACTTTTTTTTTAGGTCGCCGTTATTCCTTGAACGCAACACTGGGTTCGGTAAAACCTGATCTGAATCATGTTCTCCGGGGTCTCGGCTACATCTTTATATCTATTTATTCTATGTGTATATATGTATTCTATCTACTCTTTTTTGTCGGGTCATGCTGTGCTTTTACTGTACATGGCAGATGAACTGCCGAATTTTCAAAGGACATACCGTACTTTGCGGATTATAAGACGCACCGGATTATAAGACGCACCCCAAAGTTTGAGGAGAAAAATAGGAAAAAACTTTTAAAAAGATGGTGGTGCTTCTTATAATCCATGTGTCTTATTGCTTACCGGGGGTGGTGGCTGAGGTGAAGTGGGGTCCCAGTGTCGCTGCTGGAGGAGGCAATAGTGAAGTATTGCTGCAAGCCACAGCCTGGGATAAGGGGGTGTTCCGATGTGCGCCGTTGCGGGTGTTTGGTGGTGCAAGGGCTCTGCCAACATTTTGTGAAAGCCCAGAGCCCCCGCACTTACATGGTTTACTGTGCAGAGGACTCCGGGAAAATGGCTGAGGGGGCATGTGCAGATGGAGATCTTGGCACCAAAATCTCAGGAGATGAGATGGGAAATGGCAAAGTCATTTCCCATCACCAGAGTCACTAGGTAAGTCTCCCTCTTCTGTAAAGTGTAAGTGTAAGCTCTTATTGACAGCAGGGTCCTCTCTCTCTTGTAGAGTGTAAGCTCTTAAGATCAGCAGGGTTCTCCCTCAGCTGTAGAGTTTAAACTTTATGGTCAGCTGGGTTATTGCTCTCTGTTCTACAGAGTGTAAGCTTTTTTGGTCAGTTGGGTCCTCTCTCTCACCTGTAAATTGTGAACTCTTATGGTCAGCTGGGTTCTCTCTCTCTACTTTACCCTATGTGTATTTCCCAAAGAATTTATACACTTTCCAGAATTGAGATTTATGCAAGCTTATTCACCACAAATCAAATTTTGGGGGGAAATTTGTTGAACTCAACAAATTCAAACTTCAAAAGACACGCTCATCTCTAATCTGCTTGTCTCTTACCCCAGCCATTTAACAATAGAACTCTCCAAACATTACATGATCTTTTTGACTTAATTGCAGAGGGATCAGGCAGTATCTCATTGTGGATTGCTACCAGACTTTGTCAATTTTAGTGACTATAGTCCAGTTTGTATATGGTCAGTTTTAGCTCTTTTAACGATACCACTGCACGGTGTGTTAGAACTCAGTGATTGATAGCTCAGCTGTCCAGTAGGCAGGGGCGTGCTGAGTTGTCTATGCAGTTTTTGACAGCTCAGTCATTCAGTCTGGTGCAGAGGAATGCTGCGCAGTCTGTTATGTGATTGACAGCTTCATTGTCAGTCTGGTGAAGGGGCGGACTGAGTAGAGATGAGTGAATATTTCAATGTTCGTTTCGGATTACGATAGCCTAATCTGCAATATTCGCCAATTAATTTGTCGAATATTCGCCGAACATAACCGCATGCACAACACCTTATAACAGCCGCAAATGCTGCCAAAACACATCAAATTAGAGGCAGACACCAGGAAAGTGGCCACAATTCCCCAACAGTACTAATTGTAGCATGGCACAACAGCAATCAGCCAGGCATCAGGTATCGGGCTCTGGGACAGCATTTACAGCTTTCAATTGAACGTCACAATAAGACGAGGTGGGTGAGGGATCGGTGTAGGCCTCCTGTGCAGGGAGCCCTGATACCACATGCAACAGCTCAACCTGCTTTCATTCTCAGCCACACTCAGGTGGTACAAATATCATATAAATTTCATAGACTACTATTGTGAGAAAAATCTAAGGATAGTATCACGGGTAGTTGACTCCAAGGAAGTGGTGGCCTGATGGACTTGGAGGTCTAGTGCTACAGGCAACACGCATGAAGGAGACCCAACCAGGAAGGAGTCTACTCATTTGCAAAAATTAGTGGCAGACACCAAGAAAGTGGCATCAATTGCAATAGAGTAGAACTAGTATAGCGGGGACAGACGCCTTTTCCACTACAGCCAACCCAGCAGATGGAGACTGTAATGAGCAAGGTGGTGGAATCACTATTCCGTATCCCTCTGAAAGCCTGGATTAACTAGGTGGCCTACCAAATCCGTACTCGGACAAGTGGCAGCAGGTGAAAACTGCGACCCAAGGAGGGACAAAAAGGTGGCACCAGGTGCTACTCCATAGCTGACCTACAGAAGGTGGTAGCTGACCCCCTACAGAAGGTAAGATGCTACAGCCCAAAGGAGGGATGAAATCCGCAGGCAGGCACTGTAGGGACTCTGGAACCATGGGTGCAGATGGGACAGGCTGAGGAACAGAAAAGCAGTGGCAGGTGTGGGCCGGACCCGGTGTTAGACAGATGGGCACTGGCAGGTGGGATCTGGACCCGCTGATGGACAGAAGAGCACAGACATGTAAGAGCAGATGGGCACAGACAGGTAAGAGCAAATGGGCACAGGGTAGACAAGCAGACAGGCGGACCTGGGGAACCAGACAACTAGCAAGCATGCAAGGCAAACTAACAATGCACAGTTGTGCTCAAAAGTTTACATACCCCAGCAGAATTTTTGCTTTTTTGGCCTTTTTTCAGAGAATATGAATGATCACCGAAACTTTTTCTCCACTCATGGTTAGTGATTGGGTGAAGACATTTATTGTGAAACTACTGTGTTTTCTCTTTTAAATCATAATGACAACCCAAAACATCCAAATGACCCTGATCAAAAGTTTACATACCCTGGTGATTTTGGCCTGATAACATGCCCAGAAGTTGACTCAAATGGGTTTGAATGGCTACTAAAGGTAACATCCTCACCTGTGACCTGTTTGCTTGTAATCAGTGTATGTGCATAAAAGCTGAGTGAGTTTCTGGGATCCAGACAGACTCTTGCATCTTTTATCTTTCACTGATGTTTCTGGATTGTGAGTCATGGGGAAAGCAAAAGAATTGTCAATGGATCTACTGGAAAAGGTAGTTGAACTGAATTAAAACAGGAAAGGGATACAAAAATATGTAGAAGGAATTGATAATGCCAGTCAGCATCATTCAAACTGTGATTAACAAATGGAAAATCAGGGGCTCTGTAAAGACAAATCCATGGTCAGGTAGACCAACGAAAATTTAGTCCACAACTGCCAGGAAAATTGTTTTGGTTGCAAAGAAAAACCCACAAATAACATCAGCTGAAATATTGGACTCTCTGAAAACTAGCGGTGTGGCTGTTTCAAGATGCACAATAAGGAGGCACAATAAGAAAAATGGGCTGCATGGTCGAGTTGCCAGATGAAAGCCATTACTGCGCAAATGTCACAAAGTATCTCGCCTACAATGCGCAAAACAGCACAGAGACAAGCCTCAAAACTTTTGGAACAAGGTAATTTGGAGAGATGAGACCAAAATCTAACTTTTTGCCACCTCCATTAGCGTTACATTTGGAGAGAGGTCAACAAGGCCTATGATGAAAAGAACACCATTCCTACTGTAAAGCATGGAGGTAGATAGCTGAAGTTTTGGGGATATGTGAGCTACAAAGGCACAGGAAACATGGTCAAAGTTGAAGGAAAGATGAATGCAGCACTTTATCAGCAAATATTGAAGGCAAATTTGCAATCAACAGCCCAAAAGCTGCGCATTGGACGTACTGGGATGTTCCAACATGACAATGGTCCAAAACACAAGGACAATTCGACCTGTGATTGGCTACAGAAGAGCAAAGTGAAGGTACTGGAGGGCCATCTCAGTCTCCTGACCTCAATATCATTGAACCACTCTGGGGAGATCTCAAGCTAGCTGATCATGCTAGACAGCTGAGGAATTTACAGGAACTGGAGGCTTTTTGCCAAGAAGAATGGGCAGCTTTACCTTCTGAGACAATAAAGAACCTCATCCTCATCTACCACAAAAGATTTCAAGCTGTCATTGAAGTTAGAGCGGGCAAAACAAGGTATTAAGAAATGGGGTATGCAAACTTTGTTTTGGGTTGTCATTATCATTTAAAAAGAGAAAACACAGTAGTTTGACAACAAATGGCTTCACCCAACCACTAACCATGAGTGGAGAAAAAGTGTTGGTGTTATCATTCATATTCTCTGAAAACGGCCGAGAAAGCCAGAATTCTGCTGGGGTATGTAATCTTTTGAGCAAAACTGTAGCTCAGGCATCTCCATATTGGAGGAGAAGCCTTAAATAAAAGCTGTTGCTCAGCTGTAGGCTGGGAATACCTTAGGTTGATGTGTATGGTCCCTTTAAGAGGGAGGGAACGCGCGCGTGCACCCTCTAAGCATAATAAGGGGTGGTGCTCACAGCAATCTGGCAATGACAACCATAGAGGTCTGCTGGAGACATTTGGTTGTCATACCGACCCATTGATGACCCACAATCATGACGGGCTCACTGATCGGCGGAGCCAGTGACGCACTTCCTGTAAGCGCAAGTTAAATGCTTCTGTCAGAGATTGACTACGACATTTAACTAGTGTCAGATGTGTAGATGTGTAGATCACATGTCATGTGCCCAAAAAGGTGGTGGCTCAACAATGGAGCCAACACCAAACAGGGGGATTCCGACATGTGTGTATTATTACTGGGCAGCATGGTGGCTCAGTGGATAGCACTGCAGCCTTGCAGCGCTGGAGTCCTGGGTTCGAATCCCACCAAGGGCAACATCTGCACGGAGTTTGTATGTTCTCCCCGTGTTTGCGTGGGTTTCCTCCGGGTTCTCCGGTTTCCTCCCACATTCCAAAAAACATACTGATAGGGAATCTAGATTGTGAGCCCCATCAGGGACAGCGACGATAATGTGTGCAAACTGTAAAGCGCTGCAGAATATGCTAGCGCTATATAAAAATAAAGATTATTATTATTATTACTGCACATGTTGGAAAGGGATTAAAGTTTACAAAAGTGGCATACTGTATGACAGAAATATACTAGTCTGTGTCTGGTGTAAATTTCTTGGGTGGCACATAACAGCTAAAAGATATGTCAAATTCTTTAAAGCATAACTAAGCCTTTAAAATATTTTTTTCACATTTCATTGCCCTAATAATTACAAGCTCAGGTGCACAACTCAGGAGGCAGTGCTCCTGTCTTCTCAACTGTACTTCTGTCAGGGGGATTTTTAAGGGTTTCTTGTCGGCTCAGGACCTAGAACCCCATTAATCTGCATATAACTATTAAGCCAATTAAATGTGAAAAAAATAAAAACATTTCAAAGGTTTAGTTACTCTGTAAGAGATGCATTTGGTACATTTTACTCCAACATTCCTTTCATCAAGCCTGGTGTTCAAAAAGCCAATCTTGATGAATCTGGACCTTTGTGTGACACTGTTTGTCGCCTCTGTGGGAGAGAGGGATGTATTCAACTATAACACAGCATGCAAAGAATTTCTTTCACTTGGTTTCCAACATTAATTAGTGAGAAATTACCTTTACTTGCTTCCATGTAAAGTCACAGGAAATTTGGCACCCCAGGAGTTCGGTTGCCACAATGGTCTTGTCTCCCTCCAGGGGGGAGCAATGTCATGCCTGGAAGCAAGAAGGGGTCCCCTTACCAGGTAGATCCAGCGCACAACACTTTTTCCAACTCCGGACCAGAAGGGGGAGCTCTGTCACATGGTTTCAGGAGAGCTGCCTTGTAAGTTCTGGACTGTAGGCGGGGTTATTTAGTAAGAGCCTGAGCCAGGTTGAGAGAGGATGTGTGGAGAGAGCCTGGGAGTGGAGCTGCAGCTAAGCTCACCCAGACCTGAGCACTAGTGACCGGGCACCGGAGCCAGAGGCTGTGCGGGTACTAAAGCCCCAGCAGCAGAATCCAGAGGGCAGGAGACTCCAAGTCCCCTGACTCCCCAACTGATACTCGACGACACAGGAGCATGTGAGAGCCGGAGCCGCCAGACAGGAGCGACCCCTGAAACAGGCTCAAGCTGCCTGTCATGCGAGTGGAGTTCTACCCAAAACATCAGATAGAAAGAGGGGCTTGAACAGAGCTTGTAACAGCAAGTACCTCAGAGAACAGCGCCTGAAAGGAAGCCTCACAATCCACCTGGCTGGGGAGATTCCCAAATTGCTTCCAGGCTGGCTCCAGTACCGTCTATAACCTGAGCCCTGGACTGTACCTGCACTACCTAGTAAAAGGTAAAGGAAATAACAGCCTTTTTGTCCATCAGTCTTTCCTCAAATCCTCAGTCCTGCACCCCAACATCCTCCTTCCCTCACAGTCTGCCATATCTGCCCTGGGGCCTCGTTCTACCCGTGGGGAACGGTAACACCTTTGCTGCACTGCCAAATACCATGGGTGGCATCACAAAACTTTCCCTTAAATTTCCCCTCACCATTTCAGTTGCACGCCCAGGGCCATAGACCGGGTCACTGCAGCCATGACATCCCTTTAAGAGTTGTCCAACCCGGTCCGAGTACCCCACGGCCCTAGCGGGTGTCGCAGAAAGCAGAGTATAAATCCACAGGACTCTATGAGGAAGTATTATACGACACAGAAATGTAATTTGGCATTATGCATGAGACTTTAGTCTGATATATTACATGTGCAAATACAAAAATCAATGAGGCATGCAGTTGGGCTCGCTCGTAAATACATTTTATTGCTCTCAGATTTTCAATACTAAAAAGTATTTTATTTAGATTTTAAATAAAAGAATGGAACATGCGCATAAAAATATCATAACACTGACACCAGAGAAAAAGTTAAAATGTAGAAGGTGAGCCACATAACTACTGAAGCAATTACTAATCGAGCAAATGAAGGTGTTAAAAAAGTCTAGAAAAAACAGATGCAAAATGGAAGTAAATCAACAGCAAGCGTGCAGACTGGACAAGATGTCACTGTGACAGTAAGATAGAGATGAAATCTAGATGGCCATGGCTAGTAACGTTGGAGTAGATAAAACATAAAAAGGAGCACATGATTCTGATAAGGTAAGACGTTGAGATGTAATATTTTGTGTGGACCCCTATAAATGAAATCATCTGTTATTTTAACTTTTATTACTGGGGATGGGACTATACTCATAATACATTAAGGAGTTGCGGTCTATTTTTGGTGGAAGCAAAGGGACCTCCATTGTGACAAAAAAGTGGCACTGAGGTTCTGGCAGATGATAACATGGAAGAGTCTACACTATGTGTAAAGCTATACGCTCTTGAATAGAGGTTATCCACTCTAGGGTATGTTAACCCCATGGTAAGCATGTCTCCAGTTCAAAAAGAGGCAGTGCATAAAAGCTACCAGGGTAAAAAAAACTTGTAGGGGAATGCTAGAAAAAAAAATGTTGATCAAATATTTTGAACTGGTCGACCACAGGGTGTCCCAAAAAGAAAATTCTTTGTTAAATTTCAGACCCATTCCCCAAAACACTGATGTACTGTATATGTGAGAAGTACAAGAGAAAAACGGCAATGGAATGTTTTATACAAATATCTTGTAAAAAGCCATTGTCTTCTTTAATAGGACAAAAATAAAAAAACAACAATATCCCTCACCTGTTCATTGTTTTGTTCCATGCTGCAATCCATGTCTGGGGATAAATAGTTTTCAACCTGGAGGGTGCCAAGATGCGACCGTCCAGGCTGAAAACCACTGGTGAATGAGCTGCTGCGAGCGCAGTGTCAGTGACTGGTGGTGACATTATCAAGGTTACTGCCAATCACTGAGGATGCGTTCCCAGCCAGCAAATGAACTGCGGATCCTTTGCACCGTGAGAAAAATCTCACGGTGCAGAGGCAAGTTCACCGCAGTTCACAGGGAGAATTTCACTGCAGTGAATATGAACTGCGGTGAACTCGCCTCTGCACAGTGAAACTTTTTCTCACAGAGCAGATTTCACCACAGTTCATTTGCTGGCTGGGAATGCTGCCTCATTTATCGGCAGTAACCTCAATGACGTAACTGCTAGTCACTGACGCTGTTCATTCACCAGAGGTTTTCAACCTGGATGGTCGCATCTTGGCACCCTCCAGGCTGAAAACTATTTATCCCCCAGACATGGATTACGACATGGGACAGAATGAAGGACAGGTGAAGGATATTGTTGTTTTTATTTTTATGCTGTTACAGAAGACGAGGGCTTCGATGGAATAGGCATTAGGTGAGTATTACTGTATTTGCTATTTTTAAATAAAAAAGTAAATGTGTGTTTTGTTTTATTTCAAATAAAGGACTTTATTCTGGCTGTGTCTTTATTTACCATATAACTATAGGATTAGTTATGGAGAGGTGTCTTAAAGACACCTCTCCATTACTACACCGTGGGCTTGATGCCACCTGACAATACAAATATGAACCCCACTTGCCACCACTGCAGGGCAAGTGGGAAGAGCCAGGCAAAGCACCAGAATTGGTGCATCTAATAGATACGCCTTTTCTGGGCGGCTGCCATTTTTATGCTGAAGGGGCTAATATCCATGGAATCTTACCAGGCTGAGAATATGAGCCCCCAGCTGTCTGCTTTATCAAGGCTGATTGTCAAAAATGGGGGAACCCCACGCTGTTTTATTAAATAATTTATTTAAATAATTAAAAAATACGGTGTGGGGACCCCTCTATTCTTGATAACCAGCTTTGCTGAAGCTGACAGCTGAGGGTTGCAGCCCCCAGCTGTGAATTTTGCCTGGCTGGTTATCCAAAAAACAGGGGAACCCACGCCGTTTTTTTTTTAAATTATTTATTTACAGTGCAGGAGCCGGCTGATGAATACTCCCATCATCCGCTCTTGCTCTCACTGTTATTAACGGCAGCAGATGTTGGCTTTTGGGAGCAGTAGTCCCATCAGCCAACACCAATGACCAGAGGAAAACTTTATACCTCCGATCACACCTGCAGTGTCAGGCTGTCATTTGACAGAGTATGAATTGTGCAGACTGGACAAGATGTCACTGTGACAGTAAGTTAGAGATGAAATCTAGATGGCCATGGCTAGTAACGTTGGAGTAG
>VIAB01021074.1:31984-46307 GCA_009801035.1 Oophaga pumilio | reverse complement strand
GAGGGACCGTCCAGCTCGTTACCGAGGAGAGGGACCGTCCAGCTTATCAGTGCGCACGTCTGCATCTCTGATGGTTGGGGCTGCATTAGTGCCCATGGCAGAGGCGCCATCACTTTTGAGCATTGAATAGAGGTGTTGGAGCAACATCTGCTATATCCAGACAACGTCTATTTCAGGGAAGAACTTTCATACTTCAGCAGGACAATGGTAAACTCCATACTGCTTCCATCACAACAGCTTGACTCAACAGAAGAAGAGATCGGGTGATTTACCAGCAGTCCGGACCCTGCACCAATAGAAAACATTTGCCAGATTTTTCTTTTCATAATGCACCAAAGTTCCCGGACTGTGGAGCTGTGAGAATCCTACATAAGACAAGATAGGGACAACCTTCCTCTCCTAAAGCTCCAGCATTTGTCTCCTCACTTCCCCGACATTTACAGACTTTTTTTATACAGTAGAGGGGACTTTTCACAATGGTGGACACAACTCAGGCACAACTTTTTGAGACGTTTCTCTGCCATCAGTTTCTAAATACGTAAAAAAAATTTCAAAATGAGAAATGTCCGACGTTCCCCCTCTGATCTGTTCTCAGTTTCAGCATCATATTTTTCTTTACATTTTATGCAGCGTCCCAACTTTTTTGGAATTGAGGTTGTTTATATAGATTTGATTTTAGTGCATTCTTACACTTTAGTGACTTAACGTGGAGACAATGACGTAGGTGCGGACGTCTTGTGTACAAGTCATGGCTGCTGGTATGGCTGAACAGGGGGCCCCCATCCTCTCCATGTTAATGACATCACATTGGTCCGCGGTGACCACCACCACCAGGTCTGAACTTTCTGCTGACCCATCCTATCATGGATGAGCTGGAACAAGAAGACGCTGCGTCATCCACCTTTTCCCCATCACTGGACATGGGGTCAGATATGGGTGTCCTGGGGACCCTCCCTACAATATACGCCCTCCTGCTCTCTCGAATTCACCAGGTCAGTACGTCTGTTCCATACTGGATTTATATGGGGCGATTCGACAAAACGCTGCCATGTAAGAGGGGATATGGGGCCGACTGCAATGCAGCCGCAAGTTGCAGACCACCTCATACCACATGGCGACGCAGAGGAGTCCTAGTTGTGTCATGGTGTAATTTTAGCCAGAATTTGGCTAAAATGTTTTGGTTCACCTTCTACTATAACTTCTGAATACAGCATGATGCGGTCACCACTTCGGTGGAGTAGGGAAGGTTGTCGTATATGGTTTGCTCCAAAGTTCAACCAGAGGCATAGTGTAGACTTTAGTGCAAAGTAAAGAGAAGCCGATCTCCATGTTTATTTAAAGGTGATGGGTCACATAGTGGTGCGCGAGCGTGCTCGGAGGAGGCGTTATCTGAGCATGCTCGGGTGCTAACCGAGTGTCTTCGGCGTGATCGAATAATATGTTCGAGTCCCCGCGGCTGCATGTCTCGTGGCTGTTCGACAGGCGCAACACATGTAGGGATTGCCTAACAGACAGGTTGACAGGTACCTATCGAACAGCTGCGGTTACTCAAACATATTTTTCGGGCACGCCATAGACAGTCTGCTAGCACACGAGCATGCTCAGGTAACCTCAGAAAAAAGCAAAAAAGTAAATAAACGGCAGGGCCTCGATCACATGAAAGCCAAAAGGAATAGTCCCCTAAAATCTAACTTTTATTCATTCACTTAAAAGTATATTACTCATAAAACAATCTTCTAAAAATAGTCTAGAGTAATAATCAGTGCCAACCAGGGTTCAATCCAGGATACTGATTGATAAGAAACGTCTATTCCTTTTGGTTTTCATGTTCAGGTAACTCCTTATCTAAGCACGTTCGCTCATCACAAATAGTGATTCATGTTATTTTGTATTTTTTTTCTTTGTTTTAAAATGGTTTTCTGGGGAAAACAAATCATCACATATCTGCAGACTAGGGGATAATTTATCGGTGGGTGGAGGTCCGGCTGCTGGTACCTGCACCGATCGGCAGAATAAAGAACTTTTATCCCTATTGGAAAGCGACCTTGCGCATCACCGACCTCCGCTCTGTTTATTCCCTGTGGGAATAAATAAGAATAAATGGAGCTGCGGTCGGACATTCAACCTGCCGCTCCATTTCATGACCAGGTATAAAAATTCGCCAATTGGTGCAGGTATCAGAAGTTGGGCGCCATCTGAGTGATCATTTGTTTTCATCGGATGACCCATCTGAAGTCTATGACTTCTGTATGCTGTGGGCACGCTCGGTGTGCTGTGGGCACGCTCGGTGTGCTGTGGGCAGGCTCGGTGTGCTGTGGGCATGCTCAGTGCGCTGTGCAGAGGGGGATGTTTATGTGGGCACGCTCAGTGCGCTGTGGGCATGCTCAGTGCGCTGTGCAGAGAGGGGGATGATTATGTGGGCACGCTCAGTGTGCTGTGCAGAGAGGGGGTTGATTATGTGGGCACGCTCCATGTGCTGTGGGCACGCTCAGTGTGCTGTGCCGAGAGGGGGATGATTATGAGAAGTATCAGGCTTAGTGATAGGGAAATCTGAAAGATTGCAGGATTATTTGTTAGTATAATTATAAAAAAAAAAAACCTCCCACAAAATAGACACACATAATTGAAACAAAGCTAATTTTCTGATATTACCTTCACTTTATGTGTTTTAAAGGGATTATCCAGGGGAGAAAAAAAAAATATTTTAAACAAATGGCCAAAAAAGTCATATTTACCTCTCCGATCCACAACCGCTCATGTTCAGACTTAGATGCTGGTGGGGAAGCAAGCAATGTCCTGTCGGAAAGAGACCAGGTGCTGCAAAGAATCGCTGAGTGTTTTCTACACCATCCTGAGATGTTTTCAAAATATTTTTCTTAGACAGTAGGAAAAGTGGTGACATAAAAGTGTTATATTCGACATCTTACGCAGTATGAAGGTGCTGCCACATGGGGTGACTGCTGCCTAAACTCTCACCAAACCGCAGTGGCTAACGGGCGCCATGTCATCTGTGGGCAGCCGCCCTCCCGCCCGCGTGGTCTCACCCTAAATGTTCGGAGTAAGCTTGTGAAGCTCCACGTTATTAGCATTACTGATCCTTCAGTGCATTCTGTACCGATCGTCTGATACCCCTCATTGCCCCTGATACTGACTCCAGCCCATATTGCCGGTGTCTGCAGCAGAGGTAATGGCTGAGATGGTCATTTTGGAGGAGATTGTACATTGAGCATCAGTGATTTTGCAGTTTCCTTAAAATGTGAGGTATCAACGTCATGATTTGATTTCTAAAGCTCCGTATGTACCGATTGTGCCAGCAGAGATCCAGTAGGTGCAAGGACTGTTAAACAATTCCTTATAAAAAATAAAATATGTAACTTGGTTCTCCTCCCGAGTGACGAAAGTTGGCATCTTGGAGACTAGACAGGTTGTCGGGCTGCTTCTGTCACATAGGAAAGGTCACATCTCCATGTCGGGTGGTTTAAACCAGTGTTTCGCAAACTCCAGTCCTCAGGAACCCCCAGCATCTGATGTTTTCAGGAGTTCCTTGGTATTGCACACTTGATGAAAATTGTTATCAAAGAATCAGAAATTTCCACAGGATCTCTCACCTGTGCAATACTAAGGCAATCCTGAAAATGCTGTTGGGAGACCCCTGAGGACTGGAGATTGCGAAACACTGGTTTAGCTCCCGAGTGTCTCAGCTGAAGAATCGCAGGTTGGAGACCACGGACTTGTAGAATGCAGTACACAGAGATTACAGAGGTGGCGCTGTTACCGTCCATGTGTTCTAACATTTTCTATGAAGATTGACATTCTTACGTGCATCTGTTGACGTTACAGCTGGTGTCTGCTCTGCCTGAAGATTTCCAGCCTGGGCCTGATTTCCATGGCGTGGACTGGGAGCCGGTCATCATCGCCTTCTTAGTGGGACTCGTCTCTTTCTTGATTTTCTTCTGGAGAACGTGTCTCTCGGTGAGTGCTCTCACAGGGCGTTGTCTCTGGGGGTCCTGTGACCCCCTATTTAGAGCAGTCGCTTCTCTGTTAATGGCAGAGGCGAGGTGGGAGCGCTCCACACTTTCTGTAAACCCCCCATAGATTTTGATAAAGAAAGTCAGGGTCTCAATACCCTTATTCTCCCCATCCGTCCCTCACCTGTTGGGAGACCGGGACCCTGATTCACGCCCAGCTGCTTGCCGCCTTACCATGCTCTGAATCAGTGAGCAAGGATCACAAGACCCCCCCAATTCTCCTGAAATGCGGGGGTCCCAAAGTAATTGCATATCCTGGGGATGGGAATGCCCCTTTATGTCCTGCTAATGGCGGCAGCAGCAGCGCTACCTCGTACACATTTCATTAAGCTGGAAGCTTTTCTTAGCTGTCCGATAATCTGACTTGGCAAGTGTCCCCTTTCACTCCCCGGCCGCCCCCGCAGTCCTGACCTTTTGTAGATGCTCGTGTCAGGGGGACATTGTAGTAACACATGTGATCTGTTCTCTTGCAGGTGAAGAGCAGAATGTATCAAGGTAAGTTTTCCTGATTCTCTAGATTTCGTGTGTGAATCATTACAACGCGGCATCAGCAAAACCTCTTACTATGACCGAGCAAGATTTAAAAGCAACCTTATTATTTCTGCCGGAGTTTTGGCTTCTTCCTTTCTTATATTTTAAGTTGTACAGACTTTTTAGTTTACAGCATCATTGTAGCGGCCTGAGCTTTTTTTTTGTTTGTTTAAAAAAAAAAAAAAAAGCTTGGGAAACATATTTTAAAGGGTATTTCCATCTCCAGAATCCTACCCCAATATGTAGTAGTAGTAGTAGTAGTAATAATAATAATTTGAGGAAATGCCTCCATTTAGAAAAGTAGTATAGTTCTTCTGATTAGCTATGTCGTTTACCCCATGCGCCAGGCATTGCAGTAGCTGTATCCATTAACAGCTAACAATCACTATATCAGTGGCCATAACCATGGATACATCAGCTACTGCAATGCCCTGAACATGGAGTAAGCGACATAGCTAATAGAAGAACTATACTACTTTTGTAATTGGAGGTATTTGCTAATAATAATATTATTATTACACCTACTTCATATTGGGATTGGATTCTGGAGTAGGGAGTACCCCTTTAACTTTGTCTCTGAAAAGATTTGGCGCGTTGACCACATGGACACTCACTTTTAAAGGGTTAATGTCATCAGCATTGTTGGTTGAAAATGTAAAGTCGTTGTAAAAACAAGCAACTTTGCAAATTTACTTTTATTAAAAGTCCTAGGCAAGGAGTACAGCGCTTACAAGCTTGGCTATAGAGCTTGTAAGTGCCACTCTTAACCTGGCCAGATTGCTTTAATGCCTCTGCACTTCTCTGATGCTGCAGAGGTAAAACTGCTTCATTGGAGAGCTTACCGTTCAGGCCAGCGGTCTGACAATGCCACTGGTACAAATTGTCAGTCAAGCAAGAGAGTCCCAGCCCTCCGACTGGCAGGACTCCGGGAGGCGGGGGCGTCCGGTGCTGTACTGCAGGCAGGACTCCGAGAGGCGGGGGCGTGCGGTGCTGTCCTGCAGGCAGGACTCCGGGAGGCGGGGGCGAGTGGTGCTGTCCTGCAGGCAGAGAGGCAGGGGGCGCGCGGTGCTGTCCTGCAGGCAGGGAGCCGGGGGCGCGATGCTGTCCTGCTGAAGATGTTATAGTTGATAAAAACTCCTCGTCTCTTCATTTTCTTCTCCTCTGATGAACTCGTTGCTGTCATGTTTTTGATGTGGGTGCAACCGAAAATTACACCACCCAAACCACAGCTTCCAACTGCTAAGTCACGTCTTACCTTTAGAGAGAGCTTTTTTGTTGTTTTTTTTCCAGCCATGAAGAAATCTAGAATTTGTGAAATGTGAACAGATGTATATATTCTTTAGCATCGCACTTATTGTAATAACGAATCGTGAGTCTCCATGAAAAAATATAAAATTCTCTTTTAGTGTAAAGTAAAAATGGTGAAAACTTTTTGTTATGATCTTATTTTAGTGCTGCAGTACGATGACTCGAAGTTATAGGCCTGAAGCCTGAGGCTGCACTACTGAGGTGTTCTCATAACAAAGTATCCCCTTCTGTCGGCCGCAGTGGAGAGGGTGTAAACGGTTATTTGGAGCCACTTTCCTTTTTCTTGCCTGATGAGTCGGGATTGGAATCCACATCACACAAGGGGACTTGCTGTCTCAGTAGTGCAGTCTCAGGCTTCAGGCCTGTAACTTCAAGTTATCATATCTCAATGCAGAAGTGAGATATTAAAAAGCTGTTTTCACATTTTTTACTTTTCACTTAAGGGCCCCATCAGACATTTCTTCCCCGTTGTTTCGTGACCAGAAGAAGCAACACTTTTTTTTTTCTTTCCAGTGAATGAAAAGCAGCTTGCAGAGAAGATCGCGGTGCTGATGAAAGAGAAAAGTGACGCTTTAGAAAAAATATCCGAGTTTGAAAAAGAGGTAAATTGGGGAGAACGGATGCTTTGAAGCTTTGATGTCATCTGGCAGTAATTAACTCGTTACTTGTAAATCCGCAGATAAAAGAGGTGAAGGAAGCTGAGGGCTCAACCCAAAAGAAAAGCAACCACCTGCATGAAGAGGCCGCCGCTCTCAAGGTATGGGTAGATCCCTAGATTTCGACGAGGGCAATACTTGACTTTTAGTAAAAGAAAATGACTCATTGTTAACCCCTTGTCATTTTCTGTGCTCATTCATTTCCTAATATGTCTAAAGTGGTCAGAGGTAAATGGAAAGAGGCAATACAGTCCTGACTGGGTACAGCCAATGCTAAAGGAATCCTATATAGTGCTGCTATACTGTTAGGATCAGTGTATACATCATATGCAGTGTGCTCCCTCTAGTGGAGGCTGCAGAAATATTTTTTTTTTGCAGTGTGCTCCCTCTAGTGGAGGCTGCAGAAGTACATATATATTTTTTGCAGTGTGCTCCCTGTATTGGTGGCTGCAGAAATATTTTTTTAGCTGTTTGCTTCCTCTAGGGGTGGCAACAGTAAGAATTTTTAACCTCTTTAGTGACATCTGCCTTACATTTACAGTACAGTGGATGTGCGGACTTGCTGTGGATCAGGCTCAGAGTATCCGCTGCAGTCGGGGCCAGCTCAGATTGCAACAGTATAACCTCTTAGATGCCTCTGTCAATCGTGACATCAGCATTTAGGAAGTTAGTGAAGGGGTGGTGAGTCGCTTCTGACTCTGTTGGCGTCTCCACAAGTTGATCTCAGGGTGCTGATGTGTTATGAAGGCCCCAGGCTTTGTGAAAGACCAGAAATTACAGAATACACTGCAATACTACGGTAGTGCAGTGTATTGTATAGGCGATCAAGGGATTGCACGTTCAAGACTAACTACTTTTTACTATACTGATGCATTAATTTCTACAAGTGTAGATCGAGGACAAACATTCACTTTTCTTTAATATTTGAGGTTTCTTACTTGTAGATGTTGGGGGATTAATTAATGGTTTCAGTACTGAAGTTACCAGTGCATTGATGAATTAATTTCCAGAAGGAGAATATAGAAACATTTATAAATAGAGGATATAAAGGTTTCCGCTTTCCTTTCCTTCAGGCGACGATTAAGGAGATGAAGAACAACAACAAGCAGTTAGACGCCCGAATGAGGAACTTGCTTAAGGAGTTGGAGTCTCAGAAGGAACAGAACAAGAGAAAGCAGGAACTGGTGAGAAGGGGACGGCCGTGACGTTTATCTCCTGGGGTCGCCCCTAGTGTGACAAACAGAACTATTTCATGTAACTCCATGGCTTCTTGAAGGGAATATGTCATGCTTGAAAGGTGCCCGGGATGTCGGCCACAAGCATGTTTTCTTCTGGTTTGTGTTACACACACCGCAGCACTCCCTGCAAGTGACTAGTGTGGTTTATGGAGGGGGCTGCCTGATTGCAGGAGTCTGGCTAAACTAATGAACTGAGCAGTCGGCCAGCCCCCTTCACACACAGCGCAGGTCAAGGCCGATGCTGAAAACTAGGTCCCACGTACAAGGTAAGAGGAGCTGCTGGGACCGGAGCTTGTAGATAAATATCAGGCCACCGTTCAGACATCAAGTATGTTAGACAGTTGCAGCGTTTATTAACTCGGAGGAACGATCTTTCCAAATACAAGTAAATGACAAAAATGTGCGGGACATTCCTAATGTCTCCCAAAAGCGGGATCTGAACTTCTGGATTGTGGCATCCCAGCATGCAGAGCCAGATCCTACAACCCTCCGCAGCCCCCATCACAGTGAAAGTGCAAGATCCCACTCTGTTCATTAACCCAGCGTGGCCATGTCCTTTACTAAGCGGTTACTGAATGGTGACCTCCTGAGTGTGCTAATCATTTGTGTCAGAGCTATGAGCGAGATCTCACTATAACATTGCGAGGAGGGCTGCAAATGGATGTGGGGGTCCTGCTCTCTATACTGGGATCCCACTGCAAGAGGAGCTGCGGAGGGATGTGAGGTCATGCTGGGATCCCACTGTTAGAGGGGCAACAGAGGCATGTGGGGTTCTGCTCTCCGTGCTGGGATCCCACTGTGAGGGGGGCTGCGGTGGCATGTGAGGTCCTGCTCTCCATGCTGGGAACCCACTGTGGGGGGCACTGATGCATGTGGAGTCCTGATCTCCATATTGGGATCCCACTGCAGTAGGGGCTGCGGAGGCATGTGGGGTCCTGCTCTCCATGCTGGGATCCCACTGTGAAGGGGGGCTGTGATGGCATGTGGGGTCCTGCTCTCTATGCTGGGAACCCACTGTGGGGGGCACTGATGCATGTGGAGTCCTGCTCTCCATATTGGGATCCCACTGCAGTAGGGGCTGCGGAGGCATGTGGGGTCCTGCTCTCCATGCTGGGATCCCACTGTGAGGGGGGCTGTGGTGGCATGTAGGGTCCTGCTCCCTATGCTGGGATCCCACTGTGAGGGGGGCCGCAGAGGCATGTGGGGTCCTGCTCTCCATGCTGGGATCCCACTGTGAGGGGGGCACTGATGCATGTGGGGTTCTGCTCTCCTTGCTGGGATCCCACTGTGAGGGGGGCTGCGGTGCATGTGAGGTCATGCTCTCCATGCTGGAAACCCACTGTGGGGGGGCACTGATGCATATGGAGTCCTGCTCTCCATGCTGGGATCCCACAACCTTTAAGGTCAGACCTGACTTTTTACTACAAAGTTTTACCCTTCCTCAAAACGATGAGGGTTCTGTGCACTATTGGCAATAGATTGCACACTCCTTTCATAAATAAAAAGGGCAGCCCCAGAACGGTGCTATGTGCTCTTCTAGCAGCTTTCCATTTTTTTTATTTTTTTTTTACCTAGAAACCTTCTTTAATGAATGTCTTTAGCTCAAATTTTACCATAAAACTAACATCCTTACCTCTGCCCTAGCCTTCATTACCCTGCTCCTCTCTCTTCACCCTCTGCAATACTTCAGAATGGATGAACGACTTTACCAACCTCACTTGTCAGCTCCGTATACTGACAATGTTTTAGACCATGACTGCACTCCAGAGTGTCACTTTAAGAACGGTTTGAATGAATGGGAACACATACACCTCCTCTAAATGAGTTGTCTGGTATTGGACATCCCCTGCTTAATCAGTTAAGGGCCCCATAAAAAAACATTACTTTCCACACTGGTATTGTTCCAGAGAGGTCAGCGCTGATGTTCATGGTGGATAACGTGACATTCACTTCAGCAGTCCCGTGACGCAACAAAGTCCCGTCATCCTCTGGGAGTGGCAGCGCTGACATCTGTGGAACTATACCGCCGGGGTACTGAGTTGATAAGCATGTACATCTAATCACAGACATCTGTCCATGTGTTACTCATCTGTTAATATATACAGCATATTTACTCACATGTATGTCTGCCTTCCCTTTTCAGAAATTATCGTAATTGTAGATTAGCATGTCATATGAATTGATTGAATAAAACTATTCTGTCCGTTTGCAGATCTACGAAGGGCAGAAATCTGTAGAGCAGCTGAAAGATCAGTTTGTGCAAAACTCTGCGGAGCTCTCTGAGGTAAGCTCAGTCCCCCGAGGTGAGCTGTGTCCCCCGTGAATGGAAATAATTCATTAAAGGGGTTATCCAGCGCCTCTTACTTTTGCATCAGGTGAGATTCGCTACTGACGTGGCCTCTTGTCAGGTATTGAGGGCTCTGCAGGCAGGTATTGCACTTCTAATTAATAAGATACCTGTCTGCCATGCATGAAACCTGCCGAGCAGCCGGCTGGAGCCACATCAGTAACGCATTTCAGCCTCTTATTCCAGAGGATCTGGATTTGTCACTTTGTTTGAGGATTTTGTTTTTTAATCATCCATATGTCTTAAAACATTGACTTGTCATAACATGCCCTTTCCATGTGTCCTTGTTGAGCTAGCTCCTCTGAGCCAGAGGGGGAAGCTGTTCATATCAAACACACAAATGTTAGCAGTTCTCTTTCTTTTTATCACTCATTTTGCCCTTTTATTCTTTTTTGATTCAGTTGCAGATTGCGTTAAATGAGGCAAAAATGAAAGAGCAGAAGGTCCGAAATGATGTCCGTATTTTGCAAGAGGAGAATGCCCGGCTGAAGGACAGGAAGGAGCAGGTACGACCTGAACTGAACCCCTTACTAGTGTCCTATCTCTAAGTCACCTCCGTCCACTATTTCTCCATGTTATTTAGTTGTGCAAATAACACTAGTGCAGCTGCTTCCGGGCACCGGCAGATGGTTTCCATTCACTGCATGTTACGATTCATCTTCACATGTGATTTTCTTTTTGTTGTAGCTCCTGCAGGAAGCGGACGGATGGAGCGAGAGACAGCGGGAGCTCGACGAGCAGATCCGTCTCCAGCAGAAATCTCACAAGGATTTGGAGGAAGCTCTGGCCTACAAAGAGAACGAGATTGAGGTAAAATGGTTTATCTGATGTTTTAGGTTCTTTCCATCTCTTACATTTGACCATTTGGCTGTGACTTCCCTCCTGTATTCCCTGTTAGACTACCGGATCATGAGCACCGATTCCTCCAAGCCAGGCAATACAGAATACATAAATATTTAAGGGGTGTTTTGGTTTTTTTTGCACTAAACGTACATTTCTGCCTTTCTTCTTTGCAATATGGACAATGTCAAGATCCGCCTATACGTTCAACTCAAGTGTTTGTCATGTGAGCACAGATATGTGATTTGCATGGTTTTATGGTCACGTGCCAACGAGCTTCTTAGCCACTTCTGGAACATGTCGAGAAGTAGGAAAATTTGCTAGCCGGCCTGTGACCCCCAAGTATGAAAATAGAGGGGAAATAAAGGGACTGCTACACACAGCTGATTTCAGGCATTTCCGAGCCCTGTATGCAGGATCCATGGGGGTTCCAGTGGTCAGACCCCAAGAAATCAGCAACTTGAAATGTTGTGAATAACACAGTAACATACAGCACCTAAAAATTATCTATAAAACATCCAGGCAAATAGTAGGAAACAGCATCCAGGTCTAGGATCATAGGGTTATTGTCTGTATCCCTAGAGTACTAGAGCTGTCAAGGGGTTAATGACTTTGGATCTGGTGGTCCAGTGCAGGGATGGGGTAATGTCTGTGTACTTGGTCCAGGTTAGTGAGGGGGTTAATGTTAGTGTACCTGGTGGTCCAGGGGAGTTAGGGGGTGAAAGTGCCATACCTGCGGATTGGGCAGAGCGCAGGGAATCTGCACATCACCGTGTCTTTGGCTTTTGAGCTGCACCGGCTGTTTTTTTTTTTTTTTGAGAGCGGTCACGAGTGACCACAATCTTGTATTTCCATGTTTTTTTTGGTCTGTTCTCTCCATGTTGGTGAGGGCGTCCTGCATACACACAATATGACATTGGCCTATGATGTGCATGTGTGAGAGCAGAATATCAGGGACAGGAGAGGTCACGTCTCTATTCACACCACAGTTATTACCAGGCGGCATCTGAGGCAATCTTGTATATCAAAATGATAAAGACCCATGTGCGCCAGAACCACAACTCCCAGACATACTTGCGGTTTTATAGCACGGAGAGATTCTACTAAAACAGAACTTATCATTTTTAACCTTAAAAAATCACAGTGTGTTATCCAATAAACTAGAAGTAAAACCAACCATAAAGGCAGAGCTGCCCGAAGCCATGCAATGTCGCCTCACTCACCCGGTCACATAAGCAGGAGAAAGCGGAGTGTATATCAGTGACCAATAAGACCAAGATCTCACCCGAGCCAAACCGAAGGATGTGGTGGTCCGTAGAGACTCATGGGCATCAGATGAAGCAACGGACATGAGAAGGCCCATGTCGTGCCCCATATGTGACTCACACCTTGACGAGGGCAGTACCCAGGTGTGGAACTAATCTAGGTGACCCCAAAAACAAAAATTCCTCCCAACATGTTCCCACCTTAGTAGTAAGGCTCCATCAGGGGAGTGTATATTAGCGAACACCCCGTGACTGTTTTTTTTAGGTTAAAAATGAAGTTCTGTTGCCATAGAAAGTCTCGCTGCTCCAATACTAGATTCTTAGGTCTCCCCTTATATCCTTAGGTCCTGACTAACTGCATTGTGCAGCTGAAGCAGCTGGAAGAGGACACTGGAGATGACAGCAGCTGGCAGCCGGCGGTGGACGGGGAGCTGGAAAACGGAGAAATCCCAGGTGATAATACTACAGCAGATATGTAACATGTAATACATCGATCAGCCATGAAACGCCGAGGGCTGCAGTGAGGAACACGAGCCGGGACACGGGAGCCTCACAATGTGCAGCCAAAGGCGGTAATAATCTGGCTGATGGGTGTATCTAGTTATAGATGTTATGTACATGTGCTGTGTTTCTTATGGCTGCAATAAGCTCAGGGTTTTCTTTTTTTTTTTTTCTTCCAGAGAAACGCAAGGAAAAGATGAAGATGCAAATAAAGCAGATGATGGACGTGTCGCGGGTGAGGCTGCTGAGCTCTGGTTAATGAGTAGATCCTGCCACGTGCTGATGAGCTGGGACTTTCTCCTCTGACCGCTGACATTTGTCCTTTTTCTTTCTCTCTTAGGTAAAAACCACGCTATCAATTATCGAGGAGGAGAAAGATCTGTATCAACGAAAACTGACGGATGAGATCTCCTCACGACACGATCTGGAAGGTGAGACGGGAAAGTAGAAATTGATGTAGTCACCAAGGGCCGAAGCATCATATATGAGATGCAGTAAGAGGTCTGGGGACCCCAGAAGATTTCCGTCTTGTTGTCACCTATGAGGCAGCCGTCACTAGCACATGCTGGGGCTGACAACATGTTACCATCCGTACATCTCTGCGTCTTATCGGGAAGGTGCTAAGTTTAGCATACAAGGTTTTCTTTTCAGCGTCTTTCCGCATGAGACTTTCAGCCTTTTCCTCACTATTTTCGTAGTAGAAATGTTCCCTTCTCTCTCGTCTCCAGAGGAAATTAAGCAACTTCAGCACGACACCAGCTCCCTGCAGTCCGACAAGACCCGACTGGACAACGAGTGCAAAACTCTTCGCCAGAAAGTGGAGATTCTCTCCGAGCTTTACCAGCAGAAGGAGATGGCGCTGCAGAAGTGAGTGGCGCCATTACCGGATCTGGGATTGGGAGAATTCTGGGAACGTCCACAATAATTGACAGTGAGGGGCCAGGATAAAAAAAACAAACAATTTTATATTTTTCAAGTTTTAGAAGTGAATACAGCTATTTTTTTTTTGTTTTGTAATTGGATCTTCCCAGCTTATAACTTTCAGGTTACCAATAATTATGCTATGAGCTGGTAGGCAGCATTTTTAGATCATGCCCAAAGCTAATAATCCAGTATTAACGACTTGCTAGATTATCCATCATCTGCATTATATATAGACTTTCATTAACCCCTTAACGAAATCCGCTGTATGTTTCGAATGTGCGCAGCTCTTGTATGAAGCGGGCTCAGCAGCTGAGCCTGCTCCGTACATTGTGGGTGTACACAGCATGTACCCGACAGTTACTGCTACCACTGGAGTTGGCTCCGATCGTGGGAAGTTTAACTCCGTAAATGCCACAGTTTTTAAAAGGCAGCAAACATGGCTGCTTTGGCATTAATATTCCTCCTGGAAGCCTTCTCTGTGTCTACCATGATATTACATCTATGAAGCCTTGACTGTCGATTATTCAGTAGACTGCAATATTACTGTATCGCTGTGTATTGTGCTGGCGATCAAGCAGTCGGAGGTTCTAGTCCTCCAAGAAGGTGAATGAAAAAAATATCTTAAAAAAAGTTAAAATAAATCCCACCAAAATATACATATAAATGTGTGTGTGTATATATGTTT
>VIAB01021070.1:25164-40017 GCA_009801035.1 Oophaga pumilio | reverse complement strand
TAGTTGTTGTTCAATAATAAAAAGAATCCTATCAAATACAACTTCCCTAATAATTATGCAAACAGTGTATCTTGCAGAGATGCGAGTCTCCGCAAGATAAATCTTACCTTTACAATGTATTGGATGCGTTGAATCCTCACGGTTCAGTGATCACATGTAGATTCACTTGCATTCAATAGAAGGCAGCGCTTTGGATGCAGCGGACACGTGCTGCGTCCAAAACGTTGCCAATTACTGAACGTCTGCACCTACTCTTAGAATTCAATCACTCATATTTATTTTTTCCAGTTGGGTTTTAAAACATACTCTGCTAATCTGCAGAATTTTCCACAGCAGATCTGAAAACTTGTTATTTTTTTTCAAGTTTCTGCACAAATTTCTCCTGTAAATTGGAAAACGTACCAAGTAGTTGCACCCAGACTAGCCCATGAAATAGGGACATAGCAGTTCAAAGTGCTAATCTACATATTACAATGTAATTACACTTTGGATTTTTCCACACAGAAAATCTACTATGCGAACATACTTGTAGGATGAATAAAAATGATAACAGCGTCCAACATGAGCTCCTGATGTGAGATTAAATCATCTCTCCAGGATAAACTGAGCAAGTGATCTTAGTAGACTTGTAGCCTTAAATTTTAAAACAACTCTTCTTCTTCTTCTTTATACATCACAGCATGCATCTCTTCAAAGGCAAAACATAGCAAAAGAAAATAGAAAAAAAAAGACATATTTTTACATGCCATTCTATCATTTTGTCAAGACTCAAAATAAGACAGAATGGCTTTTAAACACTTGTTTTAGATAGAAAAGAAACTTCTTTACTTGGTCATTATCTCCTCACAAAGCTTTTCGGCAGTGAATCTGCCTTCATCAGGTGACCTGGAAGACAGAGGACCTGCAGTGACATCACCATCATGTGACGTTCTACGTGACCGGCTAATCCCCGAATCTGGAAGCCGGGATGGTGAATGGTGCACGATAAGCACCGCAGGCTCTGCAAATATGGTTATTCTGGCAGCATAACCACAGCAGGTTAAGTGCACTTTGTTCTTAACTTCTTCCACTTGAGCACCAGGTATCACACCAGGAGCGCCCCCTCTTCTCTTCTATTTTGTTTCTACTCTCTTCTAGTATCCCCTTTTAAAAATAATTAATGCTGCATTTATCTTTACATTTTCTGATATGTAAGATTCTATAAAGAACAGCAGTTTACAGTATATGCATATTAGACATGATTGAATTGATTTGATGCCAATCAAATTTTAGAAAATTGATTGTATCTGTGAATTATAACAATTTGCAACTGAAATCCCTTAAATCGCCAAAAAAATGCTCACCTCCATTTTTCAGAAACCAGAATATTGTATCACACAGAAAGGGCTACATGACGTGTGGCACAACCATATGAGTTTCCCTATAATGTCCTGAAGCTATCTTATGGTATAGCAGAGCCAATCAGGAGAAATTATAATAGTGTGTATTAAAGTCTAGGTAGGGAATGCAGCCGCAATTTTAGAGTAATTTAATGCGAACTTGTCAGCAGGATTTTGCTAAGTAAACTGCAGACACTGTCAGGTTGGCGCCATTATATTGATTAAAATGATACCTTGGTTGAAATCCGTCTTGTGTTTGTTATTTAAAATGTACCGTAATTGTAGTTTTCAGTCAATAAGATTCTGGTTCTTTGGGACAGCTTGTGGGCGGGGTGCTATGTGGTGCTCTGCTTACATATTCACTGTATGGGCTTATGACAGGTCACTTATCATTAAGTGACCTGCCCGTTAGTTTACATAATGTATATAATATTGTGGGCTTAGAAAACATTTTTTACATCCAGCATATTGGTGCCGGCGTCTGTGCAGCAGCACCTATCTATTACCTATAGCTACTACTGCGCAAGTGCCGCCACCGTTTAGCTGCAGCCAATTTTTTCTTTTCATCTAGCAAAATGGTGTCAGTGGTGCATGTGAAGTAGCATCTATTGCTTGCCAATAGATACTACTATGTAAGGGCCACCGCCATTTTGCTGGAGAGAAAAAAAATGTGGCTGCGGCAAAATGGCAGTGGTGGCGGGACCTGCGCAGTAGCATATATCAGCATGTGGATAGATAGTACTGCGCAAGCACCGCGGGCACCATTTTGCTGCAGCCACACTTTTTTCCTATAGCAAAATGGCGCAAAATGGTAACGGAGCTTGGGCAGTAGCATGTATCGCAAGGGATAAATGCTACTGCGCATGCTCAGCCACTGGTGCCATTTTGCTAGAGGAAATTTTTTTTTGCTGCAGCTAAATGGCATCGGCAGCAGCTCTTTCACAGTAGCATCTATATGTAAGAGACAGATGCTACTGTGCAGGTGCCACTGTTGCCATTTTGCAGGATATAATTTTTCTTTCTAAGTCCACAATATTATATGCATTATGTAAAATAGGAGGCAGGTCACTGAAGGAATAGTGACCTGTCATAAGCCCATGAAGATGCATATGTAAGCAGAGCAACACATAAAGCCCTGTCCACAGGCTGCCCCGAAGCAAGAGAATCTCATGAAGGCCGGGGTCACACTTGTGTATGGCATTTGATGCGAGAACATCGGATGCAATTTGCTAATGACCGTCGGCTCTTGATCTGCTACGTGTGGGAGCCGAGTGTTATGCTGCAGTGCTCCGAGAAGAAGGCAGAGAAACTAATTTCTCTATCTCCTCCATTGACGGCGTATATTGCACAGCACACATAATATCCGAGTGATGTGCGCCTTGTCACTCGCACCCATAGAATAATATAGGTGTGAGTGCACCGAGACTTGGCCGAGTGTCGGTGACAATCGCAGCATGCTGCGATTTCACTCGCACGTAGATTAAGGCTGAGAAAAGAAACCGTGATGGGAGCTGTCCCATAGATTAATACTGGTCCGAGTGCTATGCGATGTTTTATCGCATAGCACTCGTCCATATTCATCGCAAGTGTGACCCCAGCCTAACTGAAAACTACAAATACAGATAAAGCAACAACCACAAGACAGATTTCAGGCCTTAGGCTTTAGGCCGGAGTCACACCAGCGTTGAATACGGATGAATGCTATGCGAAAAAACATCGCATAGCACTCGGACCATTGTTAATCTATGGGGCATCTCCCATCACAGTTTTTTTTCTCGGGCGTATTCTACGTGCGAGTGAAATCGCAGCATGCGTATATCGGCAGAGTCACACCAATGCAAGTTTATGGGTGCGAGAATAAAATCAGACACCACACGGACCATCAGTGTAGCTTGCGAGAAATACGCACACATTTTCTTCATTTCAGCCCATTAAGCCATTACATTTAATGGGGAAAATCAGTGAGAAATGTAAAGCCATACGCAAGTCATACAGATGTCATACGGATACATAGGTGCGAGAAAATCGCATCATCGCATTGCAAACGCATGACTCACAGATGACCATACAGAGACCTTTTTTGCGACTCTCGGCCGAGAGAATCGTACCAATTTTTCATACGTTAAGTGTGACCCCGGTCTAAGAAATAGTTTCAGAGCTCACAGATGAAGTTAAAAAAAATTGAATAAGTACTACAGATAGTTTAATTCTTCATGCACAAGGAAATAGCAAACCAACACAACATTTATATAAAACACAAGCCACTGTACTGAGTTTTTCCATTTCTTGTTCAATATTTTTGGCACTGAATAATTGTTTTAAAAGAATTCAAAATAAAATTGACCAATATGCAGACATTTAAAAATAGCTGACTACTTCACAATTTTATTTTTTATTTATTTATTTTTATTTCTTTTACACACACCGAGGCTCGGACTGGCCTATAGGGCAACAGGTGAATCCCCCGGTAGGCCCCTGTGCAAATTAGGGCCCCAAATTTATTGTATGGGCAGTACTTGTCATATCATAATTCACTTGATTAATTGATTCACTCTGTTCAGAAAAAAGCAGCATCTCATCATTCATTAACCATACTATCCAGTTTATTATTATATAGAGATATAGGTAAATTTGTTAACCAGGGTCATGTAATATTTGTATACAGGTGAAAAATGGCCCCCAAAGTGGGCACAGCTATGGGGGTGGCATTTGCGCCCTCGTATGCTAATTTGTTCCTGGGGCTGTAGAAGAAGGGTATTTTTACCACTGAATCTACACTATTAGTGGACAGAGTGCAATACTGGGGCAGGTACATTGATGACATTCCATGTATCTGGCAGGGATCCTTGGAGGAACTACAGTCTTTCAAGAACCATCTGAATCAGAATGACATCAATTTACATCTTACTTACAAGGCAAGAAGATCTAATATAGAATTCTTGGACATTCTCCTGCAGGTTGAAAATACTGGACGTATCCATACGTATGTTTTTCAAAAGCCTACTTCTACAAACAGTTTACTCCATGCCTCATCATCACACCAGAAAAGTTTGATCCGAGGAATTTCAGTGGGACAATTCCTGAGAATGCGGCATAATTGCTCAGATGAGGATTTGTTTGAAAAACAAAGCAAAGATCTTAGTAAAAGATTTGAAGAACGGGGATACTCATCTAAAAATTTCAAATGAGGATACTGGCGAGCTAAGATGACGAATCGGTCCCAGACACTTAATAATCAAAACATCAATCACAACCTTATGATAAGGTACGATACATCCAGTTGTTTAATTCTTGATGGGGAGAGGTTAATGATATTCTGTCCAGACACTGGAAAATTTTACAACTGAATCCGGTTCTGTCTGAATACTTACCATTAAAACCGGAAATTACATATAGAAGATCTCAGAATCTTCGGGAACTTTTCGTGCACAGTCATTAAAAGAAGCATGTTGAGCACTCATTTGGTCCCAAGTGGGGTTGTCACCCATGTGGGGCATTTGTAGCCTGTCCGAATATAGAAAGATGTACAACTTTTCTAATAATGACAAGAGTAGGGTATTTAAAACCTTACACCCAATTACGTATACTTCCACAGTGGTTATATATTCTGCTAGTTGCCCTTCTAATCTAAAACATGTTGGTCTAATATCTCGAGAATTTAGATGCAGAGTCAGAGAGCATGTCCTTGACATTAGAGCAGCTCAGACCATCTTTGACATTGACTCACTCAAAATATTACCTAAACACTTTAAATTGGTACATCAATGTGATGAGTCTCTGCTCAAGGTCAGGGTTATAGATCACATTATTTTGAGTGCTAGAGGTGGAGACCTTAAGAAACGTCTTACCCAAATTGAGGCAAGATGGATCTTTAGGTTGGACACGTTGGCACCCAAAGGCCTCAATGAACAAATTTCTTTTAATGTATTTTTATGATTTTTTATCTATTTTATGTTCTGTCTCATTTTCTTTTTGGTTTTCAGCTCCATCTATATCATCAAGTCCTCTAACAAAACTCACCTATTTCATCCACCTTCTGTTGAGCTTGGATTTCCTTATTTATAATATTTGTATTTTCTTGATTTCACTTTTTTACTCTTTCGCACGTGTGTTCACTGCACTTTATATATTTATATGGATTTATATGTGTAGTATATTCACTCATCATTGTATTATTAGAGTATAATATATGTGGATGGTAATATTTATTTATTTTTTATTTTTTGTGGTATTTTTAACTCTTTGTGTATGGCCAGCATTTTTCATCATCATATATGTTAATTCTTAAGTAGTATACAGTCAATTCAGTGTTTTCTTTCTATGTGTAGTGCAGCTCAATTCAAGAGACCCAGTCTATTATTCCTGATTTTTATATTTTTGTCTTTGCCTTTTATTATGGAGCACATGACCAGGATATGTTTTCTTCTTGTTCTGCCGGTATTGTCCTTTCATCACATCCATTTTAGCCTGTGCATTCCACGTTGGAACTCATGACTGCAGGTATGTCATTTCCGCTTCCTGGTCGTCTGTGCTGTGTGCACTTTATAACCACGTGCCTGTTATATTTCAGATGCATCAGTTCCGGATGTGCGCTTTATGGTGCACCGCATTGCTACCGGGCGTCACTTTCGGTTCCTAGGGTGCCTTCCTTCGGAGTGCGTCCCACTGTGGAACACATGTATCCCCGTGGCTCTTCTGTCTTTATTTTTAATATTAATTTATTTATATCCACTCCGGATGTCACTACAAGTATGGCCAAACCGCATTCATTTTAATTTTATTTGCTTTATTTATAATAAACCAGTTAATCATGCCACATCACCTGTTTCCATTTACTACCAGTTTTGATTGGTCTATGTGATATGTAATTAAACCCCTAATTCACTTCTCCCTATACTCTTTAAGAAAGCCACAGGCGAAACGTACGTTGGTGTCACAGGAGCCACGGGTCACTGACTACGGGTATACTGCATTTAATCCCTTTTCTTTATGCTCTTTATGCACTTTATGACATGTTTGTCTATTAGACTTTTGCACAATATATATGGGATTGTTTTTGTACCTAGTTATGCTATTTTGTCAGTATTCCCAAGTATGATATACTTATGTGCTGTGGTTTATATCTTTGTTTCTTTGGTTCCCCTGTCTATTATATGGTTTTAATATGGATTAATAAAATTATATATTTTTACTATATTTTCTTCTGTGCTGTTCACTTAGTTTTGAATAGGTTTCTATAGCTTTAAAAATAAGCAAAAAAATTATTTAGGAACTTTCCCATGAATATGTCAATATCAAATCTTTTTTGAACAGTATAGCTTCTGGCCTCAGCTGAAGACAAATACAAAAGCCAACATTCAGCAATGAACACATTCACAGATTCTTTTTTTAACAAATGATAACACCATTTTTAGTGCCCAATCTCACTTCAATAGGTGGGTAGAGTAAAAATTTAAGAAATGACTGATGACATATTTATCCTCTTACAAGCATAAGGAAAGCTATTGTGTGATATGTGAGGTCATTAGGCAAGAAGCAAGCTCAGAAGTAGAGCCTGCATTATTGCAGAAAATGGCTGTACAGATAACCGCCATCATTTGCCTCTAACAGCAGCAAATGGAGCCGAGCTCCACCCGCTGCTGATAACTTTTTAAATGCTGCTATCAATCTCTAACAGAAGAATTACACGTCCCATCGTATCCTGTCCAAAACGAGACCACGAATCACCGATTGGTGCTATGGAAGCTAGGGATCTGCGGAAGACCCACCTGCCTACCAGGTTGGTGCTCTTGTGAAGACCTTTCATGATGTGGCCACTGCATCTAATGGTGTCACACAGCCATCATATAGACTTGCTGCTGAGAATTGCAAGTGCAAATCATGACTTACTGCTGATAACCTCCAAATGATCTCTGTCTCTTTATGTTCCCAGATAAACACCTAGCAGGAGTACGAGGAGGGGAGGAATGTTTATCGACTAAGTATATAATTGAGCTATGATAATTTTATAGGTAACAGCCTTTCTGTAAATTATGAATATATATTTGACTTATTTCTATGGAGGTTACATTTCACCTTTGTTGATATTGCATATTGATTCTCTATTGTGTGATAATAATGATGATATTTTAAGTTTGGATAGACAAAACTGTTTGATTACCTCAGGGGCATAAAATAGCAAGCCAACGTTGAGTTGGGAGTGCTTTTGGTGCTTATCCATTAGGGTGCCAACCTCCAAATCATGTTGAGTCTGATTCATTTAAAATGGTGATTCATAATTAGTGGTTGATTCATACAGGTGCTTCTCACAAAATTAGAATATCATCAAAAAGTTAATTTCAGTTCTTCAATACAAAAAGTGAAACTCATATATTAGATAGAGGCATTACAAAGCACAGGAGAAGAGCACAGTGGTGTCACTCAATGGCACGAATTGTGGACCCAGGCGAATTTTGGTTGTGTTATATAACACAAAAAGGACCTCAAAGCATGTAATACTTGATCGATCAAAATGGAAATCAAGGTCCCTGTGTTTTATCAATACCAAAGTCAGCGCAGCCGTCTACCAGTAAATTTTAGCGCACTTCATGCTTCCCTCTGCAACAAGCTTTTTGGAGATGGAAATTTCATTCTCCAGCAGGACTTGGCACCTGTCCACACTGCCAAAAGTACCAATACCTTGTTTAAAAACAGCAGTATCACTGAGCTTGATTGGCCAGCAAATTCACCTGCTTTAATCCCATAGAGAATCTATGGAGTAATGTCAAGAGGAAGATGAGAGACACCAGACCCAACGATGCAGACGAGCTGAAGGCTGCTATCAAAGCAACCAGGGCTTCCATAACACCTCAGCAGTGCCACAGGCTGATCGCCTGCATGCCACGCCGCATTGATGCAGTAATTGATGGAAAGGGAGCCCTGACCAAATATTGAGTGCATTTACTGAACATACATTTCAGTAGGTCAACATTACGGATTTTAAAATAATTTTTTCAAGCTGGTGTTATAAAGTATTCTAATTTACTGAGATAATGACTTTTCGGTTTTCATTAGCTGTAAGTCATAATCATCAATATTAACAGAAATAAACATGTGAAATAGATCACGCTGTGTGTAATGACTCGATATAATATATGAGTTTCACTTTTTGTACTAGAGAACTGAAATAACTTAACTGTTTGATGATATTCTAATTTTGTGAGATGCACCTGTACATGTCTGTTTTGCTGTAAGACCATATAATTAAATATTATGGTATCAAATAGGTTGTTACCATACCACACTAATATTTTTAAGAGATTTCTCAAAAAAAAATTGTTTAAATTAGAGTTTATGTTGTTGACATGCTCAGATATTCTGTAGAAACCTTGCTTTCTGATTGATATCAAAGTTCTTGTTGGTTAGTAGTAAAATGAATAGTAATAATAATAATAATCTTTATTTTTATATAGCGCTAACATATTCTGCAGTGCTTTATTAGGATTCAAAACTTGTGTCACAAAAAACACACATTCATTTGGCCATGTGGAGAGGAGAATAAAAAAGTTATGGCTCATGAAAGAAGGGGACAAAAAATTGACACCGCAATAAAAGGAAAAACGCCTGAAAGTGGTTAAAGAGTCAATACATTTTTAAACTTCCTTGGGGCCTGTAGATCAATTTGTTGCAAATAATAGCAATGTCGCCTCCAGAAGGACTAACTTTATAAGCATCACACAGTCATTTTTTTTTCCACAAAGTCACCACTGAATTAAGGGTCAGAAGAATATAATATATTAATATTCCCCTTGACAAAAGTTTTCACAAGCAAATAATTGTCCTCAGTCTGGTTATTTATAGAAACTCAGTATTAGAAGGGCTGAAAAGCATAAAATATATTTAGAGATAAATTGGTGTAAAGCAATGATGAAGTTCAAAGTTTATTTATTTTATAATTTCTGCTGGATAATTTTTTTTTTCCTTTTTCTTTGATATAAATGAAGAAAGTTCCTTTTAAAACTACAGGAGTCTGTTTTTTGCATTTGACTCAACAGCATCCCACAGCCTGTTCAGAATGACTTTGAATTCGGAACTGTGATTAAAGTACTGTTATCTCATATTTCCCTTCAAACACATTGAAAAAGCCAGCAAGGATCTCAGCATTTCCTCTATTTCCACTAAATAGTCATCTACTTGGAAAATGCCTCATAGGCATGTCACTAATGATACAAAATATACATAAATATTCCAATAAATTAATTGGGTTTTTACCTTCTTGGGGTATAGGGTGTTCTTATGTCAGTGTCGAATTTTGTGCTATAAGATGTAAAACCAAGAGTTGTTACCAAGAACATTAATAAAAATTGTAAAGTTGCTGGATTTTTCATAATCAGGATAAGAAAAGTTTCATAGTAACTGTTTCTGCCTAAAAGAAAAGTTTTCACAAGCAACAATCACATGTAGAATGACGCTCACATCTGAAAATACCATCACTCTTTATTTATTCATCAGCAAAGCACCCCCACACCATCACACCACCTCCTCCATGCTTCACGGTGGGAACCAGGCATGTAGAGTCCATCCGTTCACCTTTTCTGCGTGCAAAGCAGTAATCAAAGCAAAAGGTGGCTACTTTGAAGAACCTAAAATATAAGACATATTTTCAGTTGTTTCACACTTTTTTGTAAAGTGTACTGTATAATTCCACATGTGTTAATTCATAGTTTTGATGCCTTCAGTGTGAATGTACAATTTTCATAGTCATGAAAATACAGAAAAATCTTTGAATGAGAAGGTGTGTCCAAACTTTTGGTCTGTACTGTATATATATGTATTCTATGTGTATGTATCTAGTGTTTTGTGAGCTGGCAGTGTGATTTTACAGTAGCTGGGGATGAATTGCCGGCTTTTCAAAGGAGACTGGTGCGTATAAATCGGACAGCACTTGCATGGTGCGAGTGCTGTGCGATGATTTCTCGCACCCATTGACTTGCATTAGCGATTATCATTCCAAATTCGCATCAAATCGCAGCATGCTGCGATTTTTTTCTCACACCGATTTCGGCTGAGAAAAAAATCGCAAATGAGATGTCACCTATTGAATAACATTGGTCAGATTTGAATCCGATTTTTTATCGGCTGAATATCATCCGTTTTCGTTGCCAGTGAGTATGAGCCCTTAACATAAACTTATCTCGTAATCAGACAATGCTGATAGACTGCAAAAAAAAAAAAAACGTCTACAGACAAGTAAATAGATAATTAAGCACTTTGACCACAGTGGAACACCACCAAGGATATACTATCAAAGCATAAAATATATAGCATACACAGAGTGTATAAGCAAAACTGGATACAATCATTCATCCATTAAACAAGCCTATCCACTATATACCCAATATTACACAGATTCAGAGGAACTGGTTTCACTTTATCCTCAGGCCAATACAAAATACAAATGCTAAATCCCCACAATGACATTTAGTGGTTTAAATAGTAGCAAAAATACCACCAATAAATATATACAATCCCAGGGAGGATATATCAAGAAATATATAGAACATGACCATATGAGCGGGGGCGCCATGTTGTCAACAACTAGGGTACCAACCTCCGTGGTCAGGAAGGGAATTATTAGGGCCTATTAGGGTGATTGCAGTTTTTTGCCCCAAATCTGATAATTATTATTGAATTTTTTGATATTTTCCCTATATCCCCCTGTCTTATGTATATTCATGAGAATTTTAATCAATGAATTAAAAGTTATTTTTTAAGGGTTTTTTCTATATGTTCTTTCTGTTTTTTTGCTTATTTATCCCTTACAATATTTTTCTGAGGTGCTTGTCCGACTGCCACTTCTGCGCTCCTGGCGATGGCGCTGCTGGCGTGGTTGCTGCTTTAGTGGCTGCTGTGGTGGCTGTTGCGATGGCTTTACATTTCCAGGACTGCCACAAAAGACACCACCATAATTCTGGGACCACCCCCATATATACCGAGATGGTCCAGGCACACCTCTGTCCGGCCCCTCATAAGTTTTCGGGTCAATCTTGATTGAATCCGTCATGCTGTGCACAGGGAGCCTTGACCAGCCCTACGCATGCGCAAACCAGGATAGCCGCTGTAGTTTCCGGTGTGCTGCATCATTGAGACGCGCCGGCTATTCATCCTTCATCCCACGCAGACCCAAGAAATGCAACAAATTAGTCAAGAATTTAAACAAATCGCTGAAATCAAAACTATTATCAGGACTAGCAGCATCAAGGCTTGCACAAAGCAAAAGTAAAAAATCCTGGAATATGCAAATGGGTCTAAAATTCTGAACCTCAATAGAAACAATCTTTTCACTTGAAAAGTTTGGATTCCATGATGATCAATACATTTTGGGGACTTGTTAGTTATGCAATATCTTTGCAGTGAATAATTTGCTTCTCATAAAATTTGTTTTCAATTTAGTCTTGGGTATCAGATGTGTATAAATATTAGTCTGCATTACTGATAAAGTTATTTTGTTGAGAAGAGTGTTTCAAAGAAAGATGAAAAGAGAGTAAATTATTACATAGCAACTCTCTCCACTATAAAAAGTGAAAATGAATTTACCATTAGAATTAAAATATATCACCAGGGATGAGCGAACGTGCTCGGTGATACTTGGTTATCATACGATTACCATGGTGCTCACATGTGCTTGTTACTCGGTGAGTAATGGGCGGTGCTCGATGTAAAACATGAATCCCTGCCCCGCATCTTTGGTGCCTATTATGCAGCAAATAAGCATGCGGGGATTGCCTGCAAGTCACTGTAATGCTGAAGCCATCTTGGTTGTGTCATTACTGTGATTGGCTGGTTGCCTGACATCATCAGCAAATATAAAAAGACAGGCGCCGCCGGGCTCAGGCACACTGACGCCATTGTACAGCTCTGTGACACTTTGTATTGGAGGGAGAGAGTGCTTATCTAGGCATGTGTGCACAGTATAACGAATCAGAGGCCGGTAGTGTTGATACTGGTGCTGAAGTTGAGTCATCATACTAACAGCTCTTCAAAGAGCTAATCGTTTGTATCACATACAATCTGTATTTAGCCTAAAGAGGGAGAATCGCAGGAGCAGGAAAGTGACAGGATCCAGTCTGTAGACAGGTACTAGGCTGGTGCAGTCCGTTGGCAAATACATAGCTGCATTTTATTGTGGGAGTTGTAAAAAATTGAATACATTTTGATCAAGTATTACGTGCTTTGAGGTCCTTTTCGTGTTATATAACACACCCAAAATTCGTTAAAACATTTTCCTGGGCTACTATTCTGTAGCGTAGAGTACATTTCTGTACTCTGGAACTGAGAGATAGCTTTTAAACATTTTTCTGGATTGAATTTTAATGTCATCCATACACTTTTGCATTCTTTCGGTTACAATACGGTGGCGTAAACTCATAAAAATTGCTTTGATAGCTGCAGATGACCCATTCTATTCTTTTATTTTATTAAAAATAAACTTGGTTTCAAGAATCCTAGCAATTGCAAAATGCTTAAAGCGTGCTTTAAGGAACAGAGACTGGAAATGCTGATGATGGTGCATGCAGATGCCAAGGATGTGAGGCAAGTGTGACTACCCTGTTGCTGGAGCACAAGAAACACGTCAATCCATGACACATAGATTCCTGTCCCACTTTGTACGTAGGCATGGTACACCACTTCTGGAGCCGGAGCAATGTGAACAGGTGGACAGTTGGATATCAGATAAAACTTTCATCAAGCTTCATAGCACCGCACAGTCTTCCACACGGTCCAGTCACACCAGCCTAAAGTCTGGATCACTTAATCCTCAACCTGATTCCCCTTCCTGCCACCATGTTGAGGCCCAGGAGACTAGTGATCCAATACTAGGACACTCCATGGAGCTCTTTACCACTAAGTTTCTTGATTGTGGCCTCTCAACCTGCAATCTCCAAGAGGGACAGGAGGACATGCTGTTTTGTAATGCACAAACCTTAGAGCAGCCATGGCAACAAGAACATGATGGTGGGGAATGGCAAATTTGAATAAGGAGGAACACAGTTGCTGCTAAGTCACCTTGTTAAGTCAGGAGGACCAGGGTACGGTGGCAGAAGACAAGTTGGTGGATGATGAAGTTACTGACTCAACCTGGGAACCTGGCTTGCAGAATGAGGCCAGCAGCAATGAAGGGAAAAGAGAGGATGTTTGCGGCAAAACCTGATGCCAGCAAAGTGAATGAGAAACCTGAAGTGTCATGCAGACGGTGAGTATTTTTTGACTTGCAGATTTGGTGCAGAAAATAATCTGCAGCATGTCAAATTTTCTGTGTTTTTTTTCCCTTCGTTTTTCAACATTCACTTCACTCAACTCAATCAAAAACACAGGGAAAACCACAAGACATGCAGAAATTTTACTCAACGTATGCACATACTGTACCTTTATCTGTATTATATTGCTCACCCGAAGACCATTCAATTTTCTTGGTATATAACCCTCAAAAGTGCATCAAATTTTTGAATCTAGGATTACGAAAACGTGACAATTTGAACTGTATATGTATGAGGTCCTAATTTATATCTAACTAGCTGAAGAGCCCAACGTTGCACAGGCATGGTAACTAACTGCCATCCCGCTCTCTCCCTCTGAAGCCCAGCTCTACAACCCGCTGTCCCGCATTCTCCCTCAGCAGCCCCGCTCTCCATCTACCATCTCTCTCTCTCTCTCCTGTCTCCACTGGCCGTCTAGTTCTCTCCATCAGGAGCCCCGCTTTCACTCCGCAGCCCCGCAGTCTCCCTCCATAGCCCAGCTCTCCATCCACCTAATGCAGGGTTTATCTGAGTCCCTTATTTTTTTCAGTTCTTGCTTCCTTCGTAAATTAACCCCTTCATGACCAGAGCTTTTTTCAGCTTTGTGTTTTTGTTTTTTGCTACCCTTCTTCTCAGAGCCATAACATTTTTATTTTTGTTCAATATGGCCGTGAGAGGGCTTGGTTTTTTGCGGAATGAGTTGTAGTTTTAAACGACACCATTGGTTTTACTATGTCATGTACTAGAAAACGGGAAAAAAATTTCAAGTGCGGTAAAATTGTAAAAAAGTCCAATCCCACACTTGTTTTTTGTTTGACTTTGTTACTAGGTTCACTAAATGCTAAAACTGACCGGCCATTATGATTCTCCTGGTCATTACGAGTTCATAGACACCAAACATGTCTAGGTTCTTTTACATCTAAGTGGTGAAAAAAATTCCAAACTTTGCTAAAATAAAAAAAAGTGCCATTTTCCGATACCTGTAGCGTCTCCATTTTTCTTGATCTCGACCTGCGTGAGGGCTTATTTTTTTGTGTGCCGAGCTGATGTTTTTAATGATACCATTTTGGTGCAGATACGATCTTTTGATTGCCGGTTATTACATTTTAATGCAATGTTGTGGCGACCAAGAAAACATAATTTTTGCGTTTTGACTTTTTTCTTGCTATGCTGTTTAGCGATCAGGTTAATCCTTTTTT
>VIAB01021068.1:38434-48524 GCA_009801035.1 Oophaga pumilio | reverse complement strand
GGATAGTACGTCAGATGTCAGAGAGGGGTTAAGCACGTCTAAGAGACTGGATTAATAAGCTCCAGAGACCTATTCAGGCCGCAGCCTTACACATAGTGGAACATGGTAATTGCCACGCTAAGGCCTTTACCTGAGCTCTATAGAACTGCCTGTCACCTGAGTAATACACTCCACAGACCTCGACACTCTCTGGGACATATCCTGTAATTACTCCATTGTTGCTCAAAACCTTTCAAAAGATACATTCTGCCTGGTTTTGCAGTTTTCAGAAGAAGTGTGTAGGCTTCTGCAGATTGGTCAATGACACTCCTGTCTCTTTCCTTTGAGGAGGCTGCTTCCAAGTAAAATGAGGCTTGTACATGTTCCTGACATGGGTTTCAGGCCTGAGAGACCGACCACAATGCAGGCCCTCGCTTGCATACACTATATTCAGAATTTAATTCTAATGCTTTTGGTGTCTGGTAGAATCCTGACATTGATCTTACAGCTCCCCCCAACTCCTGTATTATATTCACCTTACAGCGGCTTCATCCGCTATGACTGTGGCTCCATTGGGATCCGGTGGGATTGTGTGGAGCTCACAAAACTTAGGTTTCACGGCACCTGCTGGCCCTCTGAAAATGTGAAGCGAGGGCCACATAATGACATGGTGGTGGAAGTGATGATGGGGGTGATGGGCGAAGCCCAAAATTCATATGGGCATGTTTTAGATGGCATTGTAAAGTGATGGGGACTATGTATTCCACTATATCTAACTAACAATTTTGAATGAGGGAGGGACCTCCCAAATGTAGGAGTGAGAGACCTCACAAATTAAAGGAAAAAATAAAGCCAAAACGCTCTGTGTAAACATATGCTAAAAGGGAGATATATATATATTTTTTATTTTTATTTTGCGTTATATACAAGTATTTATGAAGGAAAATTGTTTCTTAGCATTTTTCATTTAAAAAAAATTTTTTGGTTTGGTAGGTCTTTTTAAAAATCAATAAAACCAGCGTAATAGTCTGACAACATTATTCTCTGACACCTTATGTAAGTCAGAAAGGCATGTAGGCATCTTCTCCATACTGTTCCCATTTATTTTTAGCTCTTTCCCATTCATTTCAGCTTTTTTCTCATGCACCCAGATGTTTGTTGGGTCAAGCAGAAAAATATTCGACTTTCCCATTGACTTGCATTGGATCCGTTTTCGGTACGAATACACGGATATTAGTAACTATTTGTGATGATTTTCCTGAATCCGTATGTTTCACTGTTCGTTCATCACTATTGCTGACATCACACAGCCTTCTTTTCTTTATTTGTTAACATACGGTAACATTAAGGCATTGTGCATGTAACATTTAGTGTATTTTGCCAATATAAGAGTAGCCAAATGCAAATATTTTCCCACCGCTCATGACATCATTTGTTTATTAAGACTTCATACTGTATAAAGCAAGCACAGAAGATAAAGCTCCATTGACTTTTTCTGGCAATAGGAAAGTTTTCCATAAATGTCTTTGATAGATGAAGGTTCCCATTTACTATTTCTACACAATGCCCTAATTGTATTTCACATGTACTTGAAAATAGCAAATTATACAGCAACACTGAAGATAACCCAGTTGGATAAATGGAAATCTACAACACTTAAATGGTTGATTTTTTCCTTTCAATGTTATTAACTGTGGCTTTTGACACCAGAGAAGGTCAATGTAGAGGAGATTTATAACAGCAAAGTGCATTAATAGTGTGATCCCCAGTGTATTTACTGATTTACATTGCATTTTTGCTATTATAAGGGGTAATTGTAGGGTCCAGTACGTGGCAGTGGTGGCACAAAGCTGCAACACAACATTGCAGAAACGACTCAACACTGGTTGCCTATGTGTCTATCTGTGTTCACATGAAGACAGCGTCGGACTGGAGCACCTTGGGCCCACCAGAGAAAATCATTCTTGGGGCCCACTATGTAGCTACATAGAAATAAATACCAGACCACCAATTGTGCGGTAAAACGCGCTATATCAGGTTATAATATAAGGTGGTACACGTCCTAATTATGTAGCAGGAGTTGGGGTAGCCCCTCACAGAATATAAAGTAGCCAACTCATAGAATATAAAGGAGCGCCCTCATAGGGTGCAATGCAGCCCCCTCACAGAATATAATGCAGACCTTATATAGTATAATGCAGCCCGCTCACAGAATATAATGTAGCCCTCCTCATAGAATATAATGTAGCTCCCGATAGAATGTAATGCAGGCAACATCATAGCGTATAATGCAGCCCCCCATAGGGTATAATGTAGCCCCCATAGAGTATAATGCAATCCCCTCATAGGGTATAATGCAGCCCCCTTCATATAGTATAATACAGCACCCCCATAGAATATAATGTAGCTCCCTCAGAGTATCATGCAGCCCCCCCTCATAGGGTATCATGCTGCCTCCCTCATACGGGGTATCATGCTGCCCCCCCCTCATATGGAGTATCATGCTTCATGCTGCCCCCTCTCATATGGGGTATCATGCTGCTCCCTCATACAGGGTATAATGCAACCAGGACACACTATATATATATAAACTATACAGTACTCACCTCTCCTCCTTGCTCCCACGCTGATTCAGGCGGAGGCTCTGCTCCGATGTCAGGCGTTGCGCTGCAGTCGGCCTGGCACACAGCGGGTATGCGATAAAGTGATGTCATTGCGCACCCGCTGTGTTTAAGAGGCAGAGGAGGATGATGGGAGGGGGAGCGTCATGTGACGCTCTCTCTTCCATTATTGCTCTCAACTGTATTGGCATCTGATGTCAATACAGTGGAATGCGGGTGGGGCGCACTGTGGGGCGGTGCTGATGTTGGGTCCCCCTCACTTTCGGCCCCATAGCGCTGCATGGGCTGGGGGACCCTGGGGCAGCGGGGCCCTGGTCTGCGGGCCCTGATAGCGGGCAGTGTTAGCTGCAGCTTGCAGCAAACACTGCCCGCTATTGAAGTGAAATGAATATTCACTCCTCTCCACGCCCATGGGGGCTTGGGGAAGTGTGAATATTCATTTCTCCTTAGCAGCGGGAACAGGCTTCAGCTTCCTGTCATCCGCTGCTGCTCCACTGGCACCGGGGACTCCCATAGCAGCTGCATGGTGTGCCGCTATTAGCGACACACCACTGGCTGGGGGCTACTGGAGCAGCAGGGGCCCTATATGCCAGCAGGTGTCAGTGCCTGGGCCCACCGAAGAATCCTCCAGTTCTCCGATGGCCCAGTCCGACCCTGCATGAAGAGGCATAACTATGAGGGATGTAGGCTATGGTGCCTAAGGGGGACCTTAATATAACACCAGTGCTAAAAATATTTGAGATAAGTGAGAATGGGGAGCAGGGTTGACAACCTACTATTCAATTCTTTTTCTGGACAACTGGATCGAAATTCATTTATGGTCAAAATAAATTTATGGGCATTTGCCAAGCCCTTAATAAAACCATGCCCCCTGAGATGTTCAAAAGAATACTGAGTAAAAGCACATCCTGATAATTACACCCAGCATAAAGGATAGAAGTGATACTGTGCAGTATATAATTACACCCAGCACACACAGCTCCCCATATACACAGTTTTATACCATATGCTATAATAAACTATATAGTGTAGAGCTGTATGTATATATTACAGTGTAAAACTGTGCCTATGTATATAATTTATACTTTGGAGTCCACACTATGCATTAAATACAGAGCTCCCCACTTTACTATACTCCGCAACATTAAAATTGCAACATCAAGATTCAAAACTTGTGGCGCTATGAAGATCACAGGAAGGTGACATTACTGATCTGCAAATTATGAAAATAAGGTAACATTTTCAAAACATTTCAATGTGTTCAGTATGGAGCCACATGCAGAAATGCCAGCACTTCCATCTTCGGCTGCTATCACTGAGGTTAGAAATAGTTGTCTGAGGAAGTTTCTGCCTCTGAATGCACTTGGGCAAATCATCAAGATCCGCTGTTGGCAGCTCCTGTGTAATCACCGACCAATGACAGCCTCGATGTGATCGATGCATGTAAAGACATGGTGCGTCCAGTTCAACATGAACAATTTGGTGAAAGGTCCACTTTATCCCCTTCACAACATGTGACGTATATTTACATTATATGTTATGTCCCCGACTTTCATGCGGGCTCGGCCGCTGATCCTGCATCTTTCCTCACACATGACAGCTGACTTAATCAGCCATCATGTACCTTAAACAGTCACGGGTGGATCGGAGCTCCACTCGCAGCTGTTAACTAGTTAAATCTCGCTGTCAATCCCTGACAGCTGGAAGCGAGTCTCAAATCCTGCCCATCGACGCCCCCTGAACACGAGGGTTGTCATGACAGCCATGGGTCTGCAGAAAGGAGTCTGGTCTGTGGTCATAGCAGATCGTTAATTTTGCACAAGCGAATAGACGATTGCAGCTTCAAGTCTAATAAGAGTACTATTAAATAAAGTAGAGGGTGAAAGAAAGTTTAACAAAAAACTTAAAAAAAAAAAAAAAACAATAATAGTTGAAATCACTCCCCTTTCTGCCTCATTGAATATATAGAAAAAAAAATTACACATATTTGATATTGTTGCTTGCAGAAATATCCAGTCTATAGAAATATAACAACAATCAATACAATCAGTAAACGGTGTGACGAAAAAAGGAATCGAAACGCAAGAATTACGATTTTTTTTTGGCCCCCACAACATTGCAATAAACAACCTACCCCAAAATGCTATCAATAAAAATGTGAGCACAGGGAGCAAAAAAAGAGCCCTCATTCAGCCCCAGACCAGAAACATGAAAACATTACAGTTCTCGGAAAATGGCAACAAACGCGAAACCTCTTTTTCATACAAATTTTGGAATTTTTTTCACTACAAAAAATAAACTATACATGTTTGGTATCTGGGTACTTGTACTGACCTGGGGAATCATATTGTCAGGTCAGTTTAACCATATAGTAAACATGGTAAGTAAAAAAAAAATAAAATAAAAAAAGCAATTGTGGAATTGCACTTTTTGTACTTGGAATTTTTTCTGGTTTTCCAATACACTATATGATAAAATCAATGGTGTAATTCAGAAATACAACTCGTCTCGCAAAATCAAGACCTCACACTGCCATATTGATGGAAAAATAAAAAAAGTTATGGCTCTTGGAAGAAGGGAAGGTGAAAACAAAATGGAAAAAAGGAAAATGGCCGGGTAGTGTAGGGGTTAACTTGCAATGCATTGATGTTGTCTGTTACATCTGAAAGCACAGCAAAACTGAACCCCTAATTTCAGAGTAAACAGAGATCTGTTGACCAAGATTTAATAACATTAGTGGAAAAGCAGTGTTGTGTTTTTGTAGCTTCTGCTGCACTTTTTGTATTGATTTTAGTCTCGTCCCCACTGATTTTAAGGAGGCCCTGAAAAAATGTAGGTGAAGGACCCAGCTTGCTTTCTGGTAGCAATGTACGTTTCTAAGCAAAACACAAAAATTTGCTTGAATGTTGAATTTCATATGTAAAATTTCTCATGTGAACTGCATTGAATATACACAGAAAGGACTAAATGCATAGAGCAAATAAACATTATATTGGGTAACAAGATTATATTTGATCAAATTTATAATAATTTATGATAAATTACAATGTGAAAACAGCTGGTAAAAAAATCAGGAAGCAAAGGAAACAACTTAACATCTACATAAAATGTCATGTTTCAGCCACAGGACACAAATAATTTGAATTTTTGAATGACCATTTTATCCACTAAAATGTTGCTTTGGCCCCAAGTTTTTAATTTTCAAAAGGGATAATAAGAGAAATGAAATCATGCAGTTTGTTACGCAATTTCTCCTGAGTACGCCGATACCCATTTGTGGTCAAAAACTACTTTTGAGGCACAGTGCAAGGCTCAGAAGTAAAGAAGCGCCATATTACAGTTCAGATGTTGTTAAAATGGTTTGAAGGTGCCATGGCACATTGGTAGAGCCTCTGAGGTGGAAATCAAATATCACAAAAAGAGGTATTAATGAAAATATAACAATGTTTATTATAATATAATGACATAACAAAACGTGAGACTTATGGACAAAATAGCAAAAGGGGAGAAGATGTAATACAGCCAATCAAACTGTCAAAGGAACAGACAGTGATAAAGAGAAAGAACACATATCTCCCCCTCAAATTCAATGTATGTGTGCAGACATGAGTAATCAAAAAAGATCTAGTTTCAAACTTGCTTCGCTAATGTAGATAAACATAGTGGAATTCTGATAAATAACAAAGGAAAAAGCAAGCTGAGAACGTAAGGTACACCAGAAATGATAAGCTAGTCATTACCTTGTGACATGATGATCGCAAGCACACTACACCGAAAGAGGGGGAGATGCAGGAAAGCCCCGACGCGCGTTTCACCGCACTCGGCTTCATCAGGAGGCGTGGCTTGTTGAGGCTGAAGGGGATATATATATACCGCTATAGAGAATTGATCCACGAATCGGCGCCAGCTCCGGCATGATGTGTGTCCCGTGCGACATATCAAGCCAGAACGCGCCGCAGGGAATGAAGGGGAGGACCGAGGTCATCGCTCTCCATCACCATAGCAACGCGTCTGACTCGCCAGGGCGCCTGGGTCACACAAGAGTTTCTTCATCACATTTCCTCCACGGATGCCTATGTAAATGTGGTCAATACCACAAACAGTGAAGCCTTTTGGATTGCAGCCATGTTTATCGAAAAAATGTCTTGGAATTGTTTTTAATGCACTAGGATCGGTACATTTAGTTGCATTCCTAATATCGCGCACATGTTCTTGTACACGTATTTTGAATGGCCTAGTCGTCATGCCAATATAAACAAGGCCGCAAGGGCATTTAGCGTGGTAAACCACTGCTTCTGTGTGGCAGGTAATGTGATGAACAATTCTATATGTTTTATTCCCCGCTGCATTGCTGAATTCTTTAGTTCTGGGAATAAATTGACATGCGGAACAGTCACCGCATGGGAAACTTCCCCATGGGGGACCTTTACTCGAGCCAAAGAAGTCATTCTTGGGCGGTATATAGTGGCTACTACAGAGGATATCTTTAAGATTGCGTGATCTTCTCCAGGTAATAGAAGGATGTGCTCTAAGTTGGCGTTTTAGATCTTTATCGGTTAGTAACACCGACCAGTGTTTCCGCAGAATTTGATCAATTTCACGCCAGTTTGAGTTAAATTTCGTGATAAATCTAGGATTAGAGTTATCGCATTTCTTTTTAGATGACTGAGAAAGAAGAGTCATTCTATTTGAATGTAGTGCCCTGGTGTAGCCTTTTGTGATATCCCTGTCTGGGTAACCTCTATTCCTAAAACGACAAGATAATTCTTTGGCCTGAGTTAGGAAAGTGGCGTCATTGGAACAGATGCGGCGAGCCCGCAAAAATTGTCCTACTGGGATAGAGCTTTTCAGTTTTGGTAGGTGGGAGGAAGAAAAGTGTAGCAAAGAGTTTGTAGCTGTAGATTTGCGGAAAATATCCGTATCTATCTGTCCGTTAGTTGATCGAGAGATCAGGATATCAAGAAAGTCAATGGTGGTCTGACTATATTTCCAGGTAAGTTTAATGTTTAGTTCATTATCATTAAGGTGGCATAAAAAAGATTCTAACTGCGACGTGGAGCCCTGCCAGATGAAAAATATATCATCGATATACCTAAGCCATGAGATGACGGAACTGTGCCCCGGTGTGTCAAGGACCGTGTCCCTCTCCCACAGCCCCAGGAACAGGTTGGCGTAAGAGCGCGCACAAGACGCCCCCATGGCCGTGCCCTGGAGCTGTAGGAAGGGGCGGTCCCTGAACACAAAATAGTTGTGAGTAAGTATGAATTGTAAAAGTGTCGAAATGAAATCAATAAGATTAGGTTCTAAATTAGTCATACTGAGAAAAAAATTAACAGCCCGCATCCCATGGCTGTGATCAATAGACGTATATAGGGACTCCACGTCGCAGGTAACTAGCCACATATCATGTTCAAGAGAAAGACCATCTAGTCTTTTAAGGACATCAGTGGTATCCATCACAAACGAGGGGAGTGTTTCCACAATTTTCTGCAGATAAAAATCAATAAATCTACATGCTGGTTCACAAAGACCCCCCATGCCCGAGACTTTATCACTGTCTGTTCCTTTGACAGTTTGATTGGCTGTATTACATCTTCTCCCCTTTTGCTATTTTGTCCATAAGTCTCACGTTTTGTTATGTCATTATATTATAATAAACATTGTTATATTTTCATTAATACCTCTTTTTGTGATATTTGATTTCGATCAATACTTATATATATATATATATCCTATCATTTAGATAGGTTTATTTATATTCTATAGCAGCAGCTTTGTTGCTGTTTTTCTGTTTGGTTTCCTATACTTTGGACTCTGTCTGGCCTCTGTTCAGCTGTGTACTTTTCAGAAGCGCACAAAACTGGCCTGACCGCGCTTTTATGCACGTTTAAAAAGACATCTGCCTCATTATAGAGAATATTCCACTGGGGGTTTCATCTGAATCATGTTTTTCAGAGATTTACACTGAAACCCCGATGTAAGCGCTCAGCGTAGCGCACAGAATAAATGTGAGACAAGCTTTACTGTGATGTTTGGGAGGCAGAATGAACAAATCAACAGCAGGTGAAGAATTTGTTCTATTTATTTTTTATGCTGTAAGTAATTAGACGACTTTATTGTTCGGAGCGGTGTGATTACAGCGATACCGTATTAACTGTATTTTTCGGACTATAAGATGCACTTTTTCCCAAAAAAATTTGGGAGGAAAATGGGGGTTGCATTTTATAGTCCAAACGCAGGCTTAGGGCTCATACTCACTTGAGCCGAAAACAGACGATTTCAAGCCAATAAAAAATCGGCTTGAAATCGGACCAATGTTATTCAATAGGTGACATCTCATTTGGGATTTTTTTCTCAGCCGAAATCGGTGTGAGAAAAAAATCGCAACATGCTGCGATTTGCTGAGATTTTGGCATGATAATAGCTAATGCAAGTAGATGGTGCTGTAAAAAATCGCATGCAAATCGCATGACAATTGCACATAATCGGACCATCCAGAAAACGGACCATTTTTTTTTCGCCAAATGGGTATGAGCTCTTACCGGGGGGTTGCAGCAGTCATGTAGCAGCGGAACCAGCGGCAGAGGTGTGGCGATGCTGAGGCTCGGTATTGGTGGTGCGGCGATGCTAAGGCTTGGTGTCAGCGGTGGGCGGTGTGGCGATGCTGAGGCTCAGTGTCGGCAGTGGGTGGTGCGAAGTGCATCCTTGGTTTCCCTGCGGCCACCTTCTTGAAGTCGTGGGCCGCCAGAGGTGGCGCATGCACAGATTGAGATCTTGGCGGCCATTTTCCTGAAGCTGAGGGCCGCCAAGATCTCAATCTGCGCACGTGCGGCCTCAGGAAGATGGACACCTAGAAACCGGTGATGCAGTCGGCTCTGCTCGCCATGGACACCAGGCCGCGTCGTTGCCACATTTCTGCTGCCGGCATCCTGAGTAAGAGACCCTGCTTCATCCTCTGCCTCACCGCCGACACCGGACCCGCCGCATCGCACACCGGGACTGCAGAATTGCCTCACTTCTGCCACCGCCGTCATCCTGAGGAAGGGACCCTGCTCCATGCTCTGCCTCACCGCCGACCCTGGACCCATAACATCGCACCCCTGGACTGCAGCATTGCCCCACTTCTGCCGCCGCCGGCTTCCAGAGGAAGGTACCATGCCTCCTGTGACCCCACTCTACCACCACCGGCCCTCAGGTAAGATGCCTTAAATTCGAACAATAAGATGGACCCCCATCTTATAAGAATCTTTTTTCTGCTATTTTCCACCACAAAATTTGGGGTGCGTCTTATAGTCTTAAAAATACGGTATATCAAATTTTTCTTGTTTTGCTGCTGTCACACACAAAAAGACGCATTTTTTGCATCGCCATATTTTGAGAGCTATCATGAGTGATGTGAGGGCACAAATTGACATTTTTATTGGTGACATTTTTGGACACATTTTTGGGAGGCAGAATGAGCAAATACCAGCAAGTCAGGAATGTTTTTT
>VIAB01021065.1:22646-33223 GCA_009801035.1 Oophaga pumilio | reverse complement strand
TTTAAATGGAGGAAGTTTAGGACCACCAGAAGTCTTCCTAGACTTGGCCATGCAGCCAATCTGAGCAATCGTCGGAGAAGAGCCTTGGTGAGAGAGGTAAAGAAGAACCCCAAGATCACTGCGGCTGAGTTCCAAAGATGCAGTAGGGAGATGGGAGAAAGTTCCTCAAAGTAAACTATCACTGCAGTCCTCCACCAGTCAGACCTTTATGGCAGAGTGGCCTGACGGAAGCCTCTCCTCAGTGCTAGACATATGAAAGCCCACATAGAGTTTGCTAAAAAAAAACACATGGAGGACTCCCAGACTATGAGAAATAAGATTCTCTGGTCTGATGAGATGAAGACAGAACTTTTTGGTGATAATTCTAAGCGGTATGTGTGGAGAAAACAAGGCACTGCTCATCACTTGCCCAATACAATCCCAATAGTAAAACATGGTGGTGGCAGCATCATGCTAGGGTGTTTTTCAGCTGCAAGGACAGGACGACTGGTTGCAATTGAAGGAAACATGAATGCGGCCAAGTACAGAGATATCTTGGATGAAAACCTCTTCCATAGTGCTCTGGACCTCAGACTTGGCCGAAGGTTCACCTTCCAACAAGACAATGACCCCAAGCACGCAGCTAAAATAACAAAAGAGTGGCTTCAGAAGAACTCTGTGACCATTCTTGAATGGCCCAGCCAAAGCCCTGAACTAAATCCAATTGAGCATCTCCGGAGAGACCTGAAAATGGCTGTTCACCAATGTTCATCATCCAACCTGACGGAACTGGAGAGGATCTGTAATTAAGAATGGCAGAGGATCTCCAAATCCAGGTGTGATAAACTTGTTGCATCATTCTCTAGAAGACTCATGGCTGTACTAGCTCAAAAGGGAGCTTCTACTCAATACTGAGCAAAGGGTCTGAATACTTATTACCATGTGATATTTCAGTTTTTCTTTTTTAATAAATTTGCAAAAATTTTTACATTTCTGGTTTTATTCTGTAAAGATGAGGTGCAGAGTGTACACTAATGAGGAAAAAATGAACTTTTTTGCATTTACCAAATAACGGCAATGAAGCAAAGAGTGAAATATTTTAAAGGGTCTGAATACTTTCCAAACCCACTGTATATAACACTATTATTTCCACAGCATTTTACAAACATCATCATCATCATCACTGTGCTCAACGGGGCTCACAATCTAAATTCCCTATCAATATGGATTGGAGTGTAGGAGGAAACCGGAGTACTCAGAGGAAATCCAGGACCCCAGCGCTGCTAGGCTACAGTGCTAACCGCTGCAGCCTGTGATTGTTGCAGCAGTTAGATGCCATTAGCAGTGCGTTATGATAAAAAATCTGATGAAACACGGCTCAAATCACCAGACCTCTGCAGAAAATCACAGGCTGTAGCAGTCCAGCGACTGGTGGAACAGTGACATCACTGCTTCCTGTCTCCATGCAGACCAAGTAGTGACCTGCGCTGTATCTACAGTAGGTGGGTTCAGGTAGGTGACAATGATTATGTTATGTTTTACATGTCTAGTTCCCTGTGAAATGTTTTTTTATTTTCACCACCTTCTAGTAGTGCCTGCCAACAGTTGACATGATGTCAGAAGGTGAATTATAGCCTAAAGTGGTTGGCCCATGAATACAATTTATCACCTATGCACAAGCTCACTGAGATATGATTCCTGGAGGTCCCACCTATCATTAGAACAGGATGAATACATCATCTGAATAGAGTACAGGTCACCCATGAATACAACAGCTCCATTTAAAGTCTGTGAGACTGAGACCAGTACACCCCATAAACATTGAATATAAATGACATGCTGACTCATAACAATTGCTTCATTCAAACAAAGGATACAGAATCCTTGTTCCCAATATTTACTTGGGTCAAACAAGTTAGACTCCAGTCCTCAAGACACACCAACAGGTTAAGTTTTCATGACATCCTTAGTATTATTTCATTACCTGCTCAAGCATTAATTCCATCACCTATGCAGTACTAAGGAAATCCTGAAAACATGACCTGTTGGTTGGCCTTGAGGACTGGAGTTGAGAAACAATGCTCTATACATTTATCATCTTTCCTGTGTTCGTGGTCCAACCCCTTGAAAGTCTTCTCAAGAATTATATCCTCTTGATTTGTGAGAGAAAGGAAGATGGCAGACAGGTTGCAGTGTGTAATGAAAGAAAGGGGCATAAAAGAACCTTTCACCAAAGTTTTCATATTGAACTGTAAACACGATGTAACAATGTCTGCAGAGTGAAGTAAAACATTTTTTTCTTTTGCCTCTCTATAGCAGAGATATTAGCAATCAAAGTATTTGGCCACAATGAGCTAAATTTCATTAAGTCCAAATAGGTGATCTTATCTAAGATAGTTTTCATTAAAGGTGTGTATTTCTTCCACTGTTTGACTTTGTCCAATCAAAAAGGCAGCAAGAGTAAAAGAAAGAAGAATATGGTATAGCTTAGAGCAGAATTCTGATTGTGGAAGATGTAATTATACAACTCTAACCTTCTGTATGAGGGTCAGTGTGTGGCGAAGGGGCAATACAGCTGAGTTTAGCTCCATCACATTACAGATCCTTCTGCTGTCCTAGTGTGAGCAGGTTTCGAGATGCAGTGACGGACAGGAGGCAGAGCAAGGGTTAACAGTTTTACTTAACAGGGGAATACACCACACAGGGAGGCAAACAGTTAAAGGGAGGACAAAACAGTACAATTTGCAAAGGATATTCAGGGTCAAAGAACCTTGGATAGAGTAACGGCAGTTCTGTTGAATTCTGGCAAGAAAGTCAGTAGTTCCTCAGACTGTGAAGTCAATAGCGCCAACAGCGGCAGGTGTGGTGTCTTTTCCAATGGGATACTGTAGACAACAATGCTCCGTCTTCTAGCAGCAGTGGTCGGTCTCCGGTACAGTCCGCTGAGCCCCTAGTCCATATGCTGCAGTGGCTGATAAGGGTGCTGGCCACACTCCTGTATGAGCCAAACGTGGCTTGGCAAATTTAAACTGGCAAATTCAGGGCGCAAATGTCTGTCCCGTACCGGGTCACTTCTATGGGGCCCATGCACTGTACTCACGGACACAGAGCGTACGGCGCTTCAGTCTCTGGTAGTCACCGGGCACACACTGCACGTCTCTCTTTGTTCCCGGCTGTTGGCGGTGGTGGATGCTGGCCTACACAATGCTAGTGCTCCCAGGACGGAGCACTCCTCTCTCTGGACTGCTGAACACACTGCTCCCCTGAGCGCAGCAGTCCATCTGCAGATGGCGGGGAAATCTCACAATGCAGCCTGTCGCAATGCCGATACTCAGTGGGGAGAAAGGGCAGAGCGTGCCGCTCGCCTGACTGCACGCTGCCCTGAATTGGCGACAAAGACTTCGCTGTTGCGCGCGCTTTACCTTTTATCTCTCCCCGCCTCCCCGGGTTCAGAGGAAGGTCCAGCTTCCTATCTCTTCCCCAGGCAACAGGGGATGCAGCCCCATCAGTTCCAGACCCGGCACGCAGGTACCCGCCGTCCGGTCATCCCCCTTACACTAACATGGTCACTTCTGCTGTACTGCCCTTCCCTCACGCTGTCCAGAGCTGACAGCTCAAAGTGTCTGTAGTAATCCTAATGTATGCTGTACTCAACTTGCTCTGTATGGAGATCTGCAGTGTCTTGACCGGTGTCATCTGGGTTTTGGAGCTTATCTGGTGCCACCTGGATTCTGCTTCCAGGTGCATCACAGTCTGCTGATCCTTGCGTGCTGTAATGGCCTGACACCCCGTTCCTCAGTGTCTTCCTTGACCCAACTCCTGACCGGCTCTTCCCTTGACACCAGACCCACTCCCATTTTGGCGCTGACTTTTTATACCAAGGAACTGCATCATCAAGTTCACCTGACCTGGTGCTCCATGCACACTTGGCCCTCCTAAAACTCACCTTTTTCTGGTCAGTTATGGAGGGTCCTGTTTGACAGTATAAGCAAGTCCTTGCACACAAATACCGCACAGTGTTGTGGATTGGCCAGTTTTCTGCCCCACAGTGACCCATTTCTTTAGATCCACTAATTTGGGGTCGCACTGCTGTAGGAGCACCCACTTGTCTCTGGGGCGGCCCAGAATCCGGGTGGGTCCGGGTTCCTCTCTGGGCTCTTAGGCAGCCACCATGTCAGATGTAAACTTCTCGAAATCTGGGATTTCGTCACCTTCGAGCTCTTCTTCAGCATCTCTTTTTGGACCTGCCTGAGTGACCCAGGACAGTGCATCCGCATGCGTGTTCTCGGATATGGACCATTAGGAGATTATTTACCGGTATTTGGACAATTTTGTGACCCATCTCTGCTCCAGCACACCCAGCTTCATGGTTTCCAGAACTTTCAACCCTGACAGGAATTCTGCAAACTTTCCAGTCATAGCAAACACCAGGGCAAGCAACTCCAACTTGAACGAACTATAGTTGTATGGGTTCTTCTCAGATTCCCTCAGCAACTGACTGGCGTACGTGATCATTCTCTCGCTTCCCTTTTGCACTTGGACCAGCATGGCCTTCAACCCATGTAAGCTCCCATTGGTATACAGCACAAACTGCTGGGAGAAATCAGCGTAGGCTAATATGGAGGCTCCCATCATTGCATTCTTCAGAGTCTGGTAAGCTTCTTCTTGACTGGGGCCCCACTAGATTGGCTGCCGCCTGGTTCCCCCTGCAGTCTCTCATAGTAACTCGTCAAGCGGTGCTGAAATCTTGACAAAGTTTTTTATAATGCCCTCAGGTCTCTCAGTGTGGTAGGGGTAGGCAATTTCTGTACTGTAGCCACTTTCTCTGTGGTGTTATAGACTCCGGTGCTGGAAACGGTGCGCCGCAGGTACACAATCCCTTTCTGGAACAAGAGGCACTTTCTGTCATTGTTTACCATCTTCTCGGGTCAGGTAGTCGCAGGGTTAACTCGGTTGGCCTCGTTATGGGTCTTGGAAGGCTTTTTATAGCCTCACTGTGAGGCCAATCTTTGTCATTTATACTCTGACCCTTGGCTGAGTGTTTCTGACCCTTTTATGCCTGTGCTTTGCTTCGTCTGTCTGGTTCTAATTTGGCTGTGTCACTGTTACGAGTTTTACCTGCCTCTTTTGTACTGTTCTGCCGTCTCCATGTATGACCCCTTGGCTACGTCTTGTCTACCCATTCTGTCTATGCCCCTTGGTAACTTTGTTTGTCCCGTAGTTACCCTTCTAGGAGTTTTCCTTTACCTCCTAGCTCTTTGGAGCTTAGGCCATGCCCCCAGCAGTCAGGTGCTTCAGGTCCTACTTGGCCTGAAGCATTCTCTATCTGTTCCTGCTTCCTCTGAGAGACCTGTGGCTGGCTCTGCCCCTTGGTAGTCACGTGCTTCAGGTTCTGTTTGTCGGAAGCACTCATCTTCACCATTGCTGCCCCGCTCCATAGGTATCTTTGGGCACAGTTTGTTTACTCAGGACATGCGCACTGGATCAGTGAGCAAGTGCAGCATGATGTTCCTGACACTTTCAAGGAATAACTCTCTGCCCGTGTCTTTGAAACCGCTCCAACACCTGCTCCAACCGGATAAGATGGTCTTCGAAGGTGGGTAACTAAATTATGATGTCATAAAGGTGTATCAGGGTCACTTCAAAGTTCAGGCCCCCTATGCATCTTTCCATCAAATGCTGAAACGTTCATGGCGCATTTGTCAACCCGAATGGCATCCGATTAAACTCAAATAGTCCCATGGAGAGAACAAAGGCAGTCTTCGTCTGATCCTCCACAGCCCCGGGAACCTGCCCTTAGCCACTGGCCAGATCGAGAGATGAGAAGTACTTAGTTTTTCCTAAGACTGACAGGGATTTTTCGATCCTAGGTAGAGGGTAAGAGCCCCCCATGATGCAGGCGATTAGCTGTCGGTAGTCTACACAGAATCTCAACGTCTCATCCTTTTTTCAAACTAATACAATAGGCGAGGTCCAGGGGTTTTGGTTCTCCCGCATCACTCCATTTCACATCATATGTGTTAGGGATCGAGTTCCCGCTGCTGCACAAGGGGAATCTCGAACCAGTCCCGCTGCGGTCCCCAATCCATCTCCGGCCGCAGTGGAGCCTGCTCAGCGGAGACGTCAGTCCCAGCGTCTCACTCGGTCTAACACTGTGCAGAGGCTTGTTGCTGCCTCTTCTGGTTCCTCTATTATAACCAGTGCTGGAGCAGGCAGTCTTGGGACTAAGTCCTGCGTTTCCCCTTCTGACTATGCCCAGTGTTAGATCTCTCATTGGAGATCAGGGGTCACATGCTCAGGTACTGCAGCAGCTCCTATTGGTCCGCCAGGAAGGTCCTGAAACTGCTTGTGTTCTGAAACAGCTTCTCATTGGTCCTTTTCTGGAAGGTCTTGTAATTGCTGCTATAAAAGGGTTGCATGGCCACTTGGCCATGCGCTAGTAACAATTGTGTTATGTGCTTTGCGCCAGTGTGATGATGCACGCATGTGTTTAGGGCTCGGCTGAAATAAGCCCCTAGAATACCGGCACCTCCGGTGAGGAGATTTGTATGCTCGTGTTCAGGGCTTGGCTGAAATAGCCTCTAGAATACCGGCTACTCCGGTGAGGAGTTGCTTGTTTGCGTTGCTGACTGCATGACCGCGGACTGCTATCTGCACAGCAGTTATCTGAGTATCCCTGTGGTGTTAACAGGACACAGTCTCTATCTCTGCGTCTCTACCTCAGCGACTCTGTGGTGTAACAGAGTTCGCTTATACTGCCATATAGTGCCACAGCATCTATGTTTGCGACTCTGTGAAGTAACAGAGTTCGCTTATACCACCATCTTACTAGCAGCAGGCTCTGCCTGCACGGTGGATCCCGGGCTGCAAACGCACCCATTATTTATATTTATTTGGTGCGTTCCACAGACCCTAACAATATGTGACAACAATTCCTTCACTTCCTGGTACATTTGAGGTGGAATCTGCAGATACCTCTCTCGGATGGGGGCTGTAGTCACCATGGTAATCCCGTGTTATACGGCCAGGGATCCTATGATGTATGGCACCTGAAATCGTCTTTGTGTCGAGCAAACACTCCTTGATACCATTGTAGCAACTTTTCTACCTCCTCAACTTGCCTAGTGGAGAACTGTGTGAAGTTTGCTTGCGTTTGTTCAAGGAGATGGCGGCCGGCTCAGGCATCACCCTTATCTCCCTTGGCACTGAGGGACACTGACAACATCCGCAGGTCCCTCTTAACAGTCATCAACTCTTGGGTATCGGCTCTTGTGAAATTTTCTGGCATCACATATACTTGAGCTACCTCTTTCCGGGGAGGGGTTAACTGCAGACTTATACTTCTTAGATTTATACAAAGCACAGTTACACATCCTTGACGTATGATGGCTAGAGTGCGGGCACATGGACCCATACTGGCATGGTGAGTATAGTCTGCCCCGCTGGTAAGGTAAGTGGCCAGTAACTTCTGTATTTGGCTAACCTGCACGAGCTGCTGGGATACTCTCTTACTGGTATGATAGCGAGTTGCTCAAGTCCAACTGTTTCTTCGTTGTCCATCAGCCAGGAATTGTCCTACTTTTTTCAAGACATTCATTCCCAAGGTCACAATGGGTCCCCCTACTCCGGAGCCTTTTACCAGCACAATCCCTTTTCTGTCCAGCTCTTTCCTGTACATTTGTACAAGCCTCCACTCTTTTATGACCACCGGGATAGGCAACCGATTGGTAGCCACTAGATGAATGGTTGGTTCTTTTCTGGAATGGGCAGCATCTGGAAAGTGAAATTGAAAGTACTCTTTTCAGGCATAGTGGTCACCTGGGACCCTGTGTCCACCAAACAGCAGATGTGTTTTCCTTTAAACTCACCCAAGACTATGGGTCTCTTGGAAACAATTTCCTCGGAGTCTTCATCCATTCTTTCTGGGGTCTGGGATGGACAATCCCGTGAGATATGTCCCCTTCCACCGTAAGTCCAGCACTCCACCACCCGTTCATCTGAAGGCGATAGGTGCAAAGTGGTGGGGCATGAGGGTGGATGTTTTCCCGCTTCGATATTTCTTCATATTGGACCGCAGAGCCATGCATGGTGACGTTGGTGGGGGTTCCCTTTATACCACGTAATTCGCCTCTAATGCCCTGGATCTCTTGGTGTAACTCCAGTCAGACTCCTTTTTTACTGCCTTAGAGGCAGCTATTTCATGACTATGGACCATACCTGTCAGGAGATGGGGGTTTCTCGTTCCATAACTCAGGCCTCTGCCCCAACCTCCAGAAAGCTCATGTTGGTGTTAGACCGTAGGCATTCTTTTAGGGCCTGGCTCAAATAGTGGTCGGTCAGTCCAGCAACCAGTTGATCCTGCGGCACCTCATCTTGGGTCTTTTTGGTGATGTGAGTCATCTCTTTCTGCAAAGCGTTTATGTACTGGGTCACAGTCTCGCTCTCCCTGTGGACCCGACTGAACAAGTGCATGCGTAAGTTGCCTTGGTCCAGGATTTCACGGTCCCTTGGCTGCTGGTACATGAACGTCTGTCGTGCCTCTCCATCCAGGGTCAATAGAGTCAACTCCGTCTTTATGGCAGGGGTCCTAGGATACATGCCTAACCTACTCCTCAGTCACTCCACACAGTCCCACAACAATAGATTGCTTCCCGTAAACTTTGGTAGGTTACTAAGCATAGCCCCCAGGGGAATGTTCCCCCTGGCAGACTCTGTTTCTGACTGGTCCGCCATTTCTGTGCTGGAATGTTGCATCCTGTCGACTACACCAAATATAAGCAGGTGCCTGGATGCAACATGCATAAATGGATAAGGCAGAAGTAAACAAACGGTTTATTTCTCTAGGATGGCGGGAAGTAGTGGTAACTATAGCAACAGTGAATAATCCAAAGCAGAGTAATTACAGTGTGAAACATACAATATAGATATGCAATGAATCTGCATATATTGTTAAATATACTTATAACTTTCTAACAGGATTAATGATCCCGGTACCAGCAGAGTCACTGTACTGCTTCTTCCTGTAACACAGGCTCTAGCGGGGGTCTCCGGTTCTTCTCGGTAGGCCTTAAGTTCTTTTGACAAAGTCTAACAATGCTTGTTGAGCCTGCTTTGCTTCAACCAGCACCCACCCTGTCTGTTGTACTAGCCCAGGACAACCCCTGTGCCGTATATCAGTGCTAGAAGCAATGGCCTGGTTCACTTGCACTTCCAGTTCACCACCGCAGACGTCCACCCCCGAATGGAGTCCCTTCACGGATTTTTGGTGCTTGACCAATAGCAGATGTCTTCTGTACCCAGTGGAATGAGGGCTTGGCCTCAGCTCTTGACTAGCGTCGTCTGGGTTCTGGGTCTTGACCGGCGATCAGTTTCATCTCACTGCGTGTCTTTTGGAAACCAAAAGTGGTTACTGGAAGCTTAGGAGTGGGGCAACACATGCACACATAAGGATTGTGTTCAAATAGTTGCCAAATGGCATAAGAGTAGTGTCCCACATTATACCCACAGTCCTAATCCACACTGCAAGCAGAATGAACACACTCATTATGGATCAAATACTTTGCTAATATAACTAAGGAATGGAAAGGCAAAATAAAGAATAAAAAGGTTTTATTCCACTCTTCAGCCACTATGATATTGTGTGTTCAGTTCGTTTCACGTGAAAAATTTGGTCAAAGCTCCTCTTTAATTTATTATTTCCTTGTTTGTTTTTATTTCTTTACAACTGTAATGTCATGAAGGGTGACCCACCATAGGACATATTAGTCCACATTTAATTAGCAGTTCATGCCAGATTTTGGTTAAGCTGTGGTGCTGAATGGTTTGAACATAGAAAATGTTCATCACTTAGCAAATTTGTCAACTGATTGAAAAGTCGGCATGATCGCCAAATGAGACTTAGTTCCCACTAATCTTCGAAAATGTGGACCAATGCCTTTCTGCTTGAGTTCTCTTTAAACAACTGAAAGAACACATATCACCAGGTCATAAAGGACCATTTTGCTTTTATTTTATCTCTGCTGTTCCCCATAGTATTCTTTTTTTCTTCTTAAATTATCCATACTGTTCGAGAGATATGAGCCTTTTACTTTAGTGCTAATTCTTTTTCAATTAGGCGTGGCTCACAGATTCTCTAGGAGTGTGTCTTTAGGCTGTTCTATATTGGTTTTTGTGAGCAACACCCCTTTGGTGAAAAACAAAAAAATTAGCACTATTTAAGAAGGCCTATATCTATGGAACCATATCATGGATTAAAAAGAAACCAAATATAATACACAGGGAAGCATCGGAAATAAAATAGGAGCAAAAGCTGGTCACTTTTGACCTGGTGACAGGTCCTCTTTAGTGATGAGAGCACACTCGTTGTTATCCGAGTATCTTGGGTGTGCTCGTATATTATGTTTGAGTCCGGCAGTTGCATGATTTGCTGCTGTAACACTCAAGACATTATCCGAGCATATTCGCTTGTCACTAGTCCTCTTTAGTGATGAGTGAACATGCTTGGATAACGTCTTATCCGTGCATGCTCGGTGTTATCTGAGTATCTTGGGTGTGTTCATATACAGTTAGGTCCATATATATTTGGACAGAGACAACAT
>VIAB01021064.1:8660-19962 GCA_009801035.1 Oophaga pumilio | reverse complement strand
GGCTAACATGGTACCACAATATAATTTATTATTGTACATCAGGAATCAGTCTTGGAATATGTGGATCCCATCTGGCCTACATGTACCAAGGATATGTGCCTCCTGCGTTTCTGCCCCAGACCTGCAGTGATGAGGTGTTCTACAGACAGCTCTATTCCTACCTCAACCGCAAAGTAAGATATGCAATTGTCAATGTCAAAAACATGGAGGTCTTTATAATTCCACTTCCAGCATTCCAGCCAGTACCTGCTAAACTTCGCCCCTTAGGGGAACCAGGACTTGAGGATGAACATCCTCATCTTTTACTGGCTCTACTTCTTCCAAACCATCCATTCTGGTCTTCATGTCCCAGAAAGGTCCCCAAAATTCAGAGAGAGAAGGATCAGGATATTCCTGATGACATATTCACATCTATATTAGAAGATGTCGAAAGGGAGAAGAATTTGATGGTGGAACAAGGACACCCACCTGTAGGGCAGGAGATACCTGGTATGGGAAAAGTGGGCATGCCGGAACTGATAAATATTCTGACTTATCTGTCAAATAACCTGCAGAAAATTGCTGACCAAAACAACAATAATTTTCAGTCTACGCCCCCAACTAACTAGCCAAACTCCATACCAGCAGCAGCCCCTGTTTGGCAATCATGTCCTATGGCACCCACTTTTCAGGCTGCCATGTTTGATCCTTCAACCTTGTATGATCCATTGGGCAGTAACCCTTATACTTTCTAAAAGCAATGTGCCAATAGGTTTCTAACACAATTGTTAAGGTTTTAGACTAGGTATATAGAAAACTTTGCTCATGTTTTGCAGAACATTAATGCTACAGTTTTAAAAATCAAAATTTTAGTGTTATCACACAGCTATTAAACATTTCTAGAGATGGTTTTTATATTTTGCCATTGGTTAATTGGTTTGTATTGTTCACAAAGCATATTAAAATATAAATCTCATAAATGTTATCAAGTCTTTGCCAACAAGGATGTGGTTTCACCAATGGGGGGTACCTTTTTAAAAAATATACTATTGCCATCCCTACCCCCTTGCCCAAAATTCTACAGCCTATAATAGTACAGAACATGTTCACCCTGGTCATCTAGTGGCAGATAAGGAAGAAACATTGCAGGAAACCGAGTTAAGAAGTAGGCCCAAATGTAGGGGTGTGGGTCTCTGAGACTTGTAATGGAGTACATAGGCTGACAAGCATTTCAGTAATGTGGGGGTACCTTTTTGAATAAATTATCTATGGCCATCACAGCCCCCCTTGGCCTAAATTCGACGGCCTATAATGGTACAGAACACGTTCACCTAGGTCATGTAGTCTGAGATAAGGAAGAGACATTGCAGGAAACCGAGTTAAGAAGTAGGCCCAAATGTAGGGGTGTGGGTCTCTGAGACTTGTAATGGAGTGCATAGGTTGACAAGCATTTCAGTAATGTGGGGGGTACCTTTTTGAATAAATAAACTATGGCCATCACAGCCCCCCTTGGCCTAAATTCTACGGCCTATAATGGTACAGAACACGTTCACCTATGTCATGTAGTCTGAGATAAAGAAGAAACATTGCAGGAAACCGAGTTAAGAAGTAGGCCCAAATGTAGGGGTGTGGGTCTCTGAGACTTGTAATGGAGTACATAGGCTGACAAGCATTTGAGTAATGGGGGGTACCTTTTTGAATAAATAAACTATGGCCATCACAGCCCCCTTGGCCAAAATTCAATGGCCTATAATAGTACAGAACATGTTATGTAGCCGTAGACAATGAGGAGACATAATGAGAATTCATACTTAAATTAAACAACTAAATTACAAATGTGAATCCACGTATGAAATAAAATAACAAAAGGGAGGGGCAAACACAGGTTCATAGATATGAAGCCAGAATGTGTTCGATGAGATATGTTTATCCCTAGCAACAGCTCAGAGACAGTGATATAAATAGAAATATTATATAATACCCTTGCCAAAAATTGAGTTACTGTTGCATCACACAATCCCTTTGGCCTGTTGTTCTACTGGTTGTGGATGATGTGGATAAGGAGGAGGCTAACATTAAACATATCAACTCAGGAAGCAGATACCCATGTGTGGTGGTTGTGAAGAAGTGCCTGAGAATACACCTCCCCTAAAAAGAAAATTCATTTAAGGTTCTATTTCGCTGTTTTCATTTGGAGGTGTACAGAAGTCTTGGCCAATCCAGTCCTTGTTCATTTTGATAAGAGTCAGCCTGTCAGCATTGTCAGTTGACAGGCGGATGTGCTTATCTGTTATAATTCCCCCAGCAGCACTAAAATCCCGCTCTGACAGAACGCTAGCAGCAGGGCAAGCCAGGACCTCCAAGGTGTAGAGAGCCAGTTCATGCCACGTGTCCAGCTTGGATACCGAATAATTAAAAGGCACAGAGGAATCCCGGAGGACGTTTGTACGATCTGCAAGATACTCCCTCACCTTCTTCCCAAACATTGAACTTCTTGTGACAGCACCCCTTTCCTCTGTGGTGGCACGATGGGAGGGTCTGAAAAAATTTTCCCAGGACTTTGCCATTGTTCCCCTGCCTGACCTGTATTGTACTTATGTCTCTCTCACTTGGACTCCTTGGATGTACAACAAACTCTGATGTCTGCTGCCAGCGTTCTCACATGGGAATTTTTTCACTAATTCCGATACAAGGGCCCTATGGCAATGCACCATTTTTAGAACCCTATCTGACTCTGGAATAAGAGATTGAAAATTTTCCTTGTAGCGTGGGTCTAAAAGTGTCACCAACCAGTAATGAGTGTCACCGAAAATTGTTCTAATGCGAGGGTCATGGGAAACGCAGCCCGACATAAAGTCAGCCATGCGTGCCAGGCTACCAACAGGCATGCCTTCCATGTCTTCACCAGCAGTACGACTGACCATGGTGTCCTCCTCATCCTCATATTCCTCCTCCCTGTCATCAGGCCATCCCCGGTGAGCAGATGGTATGACAGCTGTGCTTGTAGTACCGTCTACAGCGCATGAAAGTAGCTCCTGTTCTTCCTCCTATTCCTCCTCTTCGTTGTCTACCAATCCACCTTGCGACGACTTGAGGCTGGGCTGAGTGTAATCACCCGGTATGTTTCCTGGCTCAGTATCCTCGCGCTCTTCCTGTAATGCATCCTCTTTTATTGTGAGCAGAGAGGTTTTCAGAATGCTGAGAAGCGGGATGGTGACGCTAATTATGGCATCATCGCCATCTTGATGCAGTCCTCAAAGTTCTGCAGGATGGTACATTTGTCTGACATCCATGTCCACTCCTGAGGTCTTATAAGTGGAGTCTGACCTGAATATCTACGGCCTTGTTGAAGCTGGCACTCAACAACTGCCCTCTTCTGCTCACAAATCCTTTGCAACATATGCAGTGTAGAATTCCAACGCGTGGGGACATCACACACCAGTCAGTGAGCCGGAAGCTGCAAATGCTGCTGAAGCACAGCAAGGGCGGCTGAAGCTGTCGCTGACTTTCGAAAATGGGCATAAATACGGTGTGCTTTCAACAGCAGATCCTGCAGCTCAGGGTAGCTTTTGAGAAAACGTTGAACCACGAGGTTAAGCACATGGGCCAGGCAAGGTACGTGTGTGAGCTGACCTTGCTTCAGGGCCGCCACCAGGTTCCAGCCATTGTCACACACGACCATGCCTGACTGTAGGTTCAGTGGTGTCAGCCAAATATCTGACTACTCCTTCAGCGCTGTCCACAACTCTTCTGCATTGTGCGTTTGTCACCTATGCAGATTATCTTCAGCACAGCCTGTTGCCGCTTGGCTGAGGCAGTGCTGCAGTGCTTCCAGCTTCTGACTGATGTGTTCATTTCAGAGATGGAGGCTGAAGAAGAGGAGGAGGAGAACGAGGAGGTGGTTCAGGAGCTGTAGACTGTGGGGGCAACCCAGATTGACATAGGCCCCGCAATCCTCGGTGTGGGGAGGATGTGTTCCATCCCAAGGTTTGACTGGGTCCCGGCTTCCATTATGTTAACCCAGTGTGCCGTCAGTGAGATGTACCGTCCCTGCCTACAGGCACTTGTCCACGTGTCCGTGGTTAGGTGAACTTTCCCAGTAACAGCATTGTTGAGGGCACAGGGAATGTTGTGAGACACATGCTGATGTAATTTCAGTACGGTACAGCGGGAGAAATAGTGGCGACTGGGGACGGAGTACCTTGGGACTGCCATCGCCATCAGGTTGCGGAAAGCTTCCATCTCTACGAGCCGAAAAGGCATTTCGAGCGCAGGCAGATAAGAAATGTGTGAATTAAGTACTGTAGCCTGTGGGGCATTGGCTGGGTATTTCCGCTTGCGTTCCAATGACTAGGTTATAGACAACTGAAGGCTGCGCTGGGACAAGGACGTGGACGGGCTTGATGATGGTGCTAGTTGACTGTGGTCAACAACAAGTGCATCGGCTGAGCCATCTTCACAGGCACGGTGAACTCCGGTTTGGCTTTTACAAAAAACAGTGGAAGAAGCAGTGTTGTCACCTGCAGACAGTGTTCCTGGAGCCTGGGGTTCGGCCCACAAAGTCCGGTGCTTTGCTGCCATGTGCCTAATCATGCTGGTGGTGGTCAGGCTGGTAGTTTTGCGGGCATGGCAAGTGCTGCAAATGACCTGTTTGGGGTTCTCAGCAGAGTCTTTAAAAAATAACCAAACTCGAGAAGATCTAACTGTTGGAATGGCAACTTCCGTCCTGTTGGTGTTACGGTGAACAGATGCACGCCTTCTGTCTGCGACCAACACACTGCTTCTTCTTGCCTGTTGGGGTGATATGCCTCCTTCCCCATGTGTGCTGCTGTCCTCGCTCTGCATGTCCTCCTGCCAGGTCAGGTCAGTTACTATGTCATCCACCACCTCGTCTTCCACATCCGCACCATGCTCCTCCTCCTGACTTTCCGGCAATTGTGTCTCATCATCGTCCACCTCTTGTGACCATGGCTGCTCAAAGATTTGTGCATCGCTACATGGAATATCATCTTTCCCCGCTTCAAGTGGAGCAGCCGAGAGGCACGAATCTCCAAATGGAAAACTGAACAGCTCTTCGGAGTATCCGAGTGTGGGATCTGGTGTCTCACGGCGCTCGGCATGGTAGGAGGAAGAAGAATCAGGGTGAGTAATAGCCGGTCCACACTCACGGCTACTCAGACTTGACCGTGTGGAAGACATGGTAGTGGTGGTGGTGGTGGCTAAGTGACTTGAAGTATCCGCTATCCAGCCAACTACCATTTCACACAATAGTGGTGTGCTGCAGTCCCCTAGAAACTGGGACAGGTAGGTTGAGCGAGAACATGTGGGTCTTTGCTGTGGCCCACTTTCAGCTTGGCCACGGACTCGGCCTCTGCATGCACCATCAGCATCACGTCCACTTCCCCGTCCCTTGCCCCTTGCCTTGCCCATTTTAAATGGATGACTGAAATATTTGAAAACCTGAATACAAATGGATTTATTTGGAGAATAATTATATGTGATCAGTATACCTGCAAAGCGAAAATTTTGACACCACTGATACACCAGACTATAGCCTGAAATCACAGACTGGGTTATTTTTTTTGGTTAGGTTTTTTGTTATTGTTTGAACACAATAAAAAAGACGTACAAGAAGGCTAGCAGACAGAACTATGCAACATATGCCTGCCAAGAAATGATTTTTCCACCACAGATACACTAGGACTCTGACTGAGATAGAGTGGAATAATTTTTTATGATTGTGTGGATTAAAAAGACTGCTGGATATAACGACAATGAGAGAATGGCCAAAAAAGGGAAGTTAGGCCAAAAATGCATCAAATTTTGCCACACGGATGTATGAGGCATGTCACAGATAGACCTCACAGTAAAATGTAGCCTGTTTTTATAAATAATGCAACATGGTGCTGTCTTTAAGTGCACTTACACCCAGGGCTAAATAAAAAAAAAATTACACCGGCCACACATTGAGCACGCACAGATATGAGATGCCACGGAGATAACAGTACCACTAATTTGTGCACATTTTTTTAAATAAAAAGTACTGGTCTTTTTACGTGAAAAGACACACAGGGCTCCGCAAAAATATTGCCGTACACTGCCCACACGTTGAGCACGCACAGATATGAGCTGCCACGGAGATAACAGTACCACTAATTTGTGCACCTTTTTTTTAAATAAAAAGTACTGGCGTTTTTACATGAAAGGACACACAGGACTCCGCAAAAATATTGCCGTACACTGGCCACACATTGAGCATGCACAGAAATGATCTGGCACGGAGATACCACACCAAAATATATGTGGCGTGTATTCCAATTACACCCGGAGATTAGTGTTGATAGCTATATACGGTCAATATATCCTACAGGTAGCAGCAGCAGCAACAGAAGTCAGGAAGAGAATGGACCCTCTTGATGTATGCGATGATCTATATATGCACATACAGTGCCTGCAGGCCTTGCACTGATGTGTATAGTGCGATGTACACTACCCTGCCTGCCTAACACCGGAACCTATATACTCCGGAATTAGCCCTTAGAAGGACTGTTGAGTTATCAGGATATGAGTAGTTTAGGATGGTAGACCCCACACTGGCTAAGAAATCGCCAAATCTGACCCTATCTTGGCAGCCGCTATGCCTACACTGTCTGAATCCGGAGCTGAAAGCTCCGAGCAGGGCGGCGTCCGGTCTCTAAGGCCTCTTTCACACTTCCGGCGGGCGCCTGACGGCGCCCCCGGCATTTTGCCGCAGCGCCGCATCAGAAAACCTGATGTACCGCCGGCGGCCGCATGCGTTTTTTTGCCGGATGGTTACTGATGCTTGGAGACATCAGAAACCATCCGGCAAAAACAAAAAACGTTACATGCAGCGTTTTGTCCGGCCGCTGCAATGTACATTTGCGCTGCATCCGGACAAAACCGCATGCAACGCATTGACATGCGGCGCCATCCGGCGCTAATGCATGTCAATGCGAAAAAAAGCCGCATGCGGCGCATCAGGTTTTCTAAAGCGGCGCTGCGGCAAAATGCCGGGGGCGCCGTCAGGCGCCCGCCGGAAGTGTGAAAGAGGCCTTATACTCGTGATGATGCTGTGCGGCCAAGACAATCACTGCATGACCACAACAAAGATGGCTGCGGCGTTTCATGGCCTGGCAGACATTCCCTGCAGCATGATTGGATCTCTAAAGTCCGCCAAAAATGCTGAGTGGAGACCCCTGTTCCCGCCGAATAATCCCGGAAATGCTCGCTGCTCGCTGAGTACAGCGAGTACCATGATACTCGGGCGAGTAACGAGTAGTTGCGAGCGCGTTCGCTCATCACTAATCATTCAGAGATCCACAATGAACTTCTGGAGTGAGTTTGCTGCACTGAAAGTAAAGGGGCAGAATAATATTGCACGCCCCACTTTTCAGTTTTTGTATTTCCACAAAAATTTAAAATAACCGATAAATTTCGTTCAACTTCACAATTGTGTCCCACTTGTTGTTGATTGTTCACCAAAAATTTACATTTGTTATCTTTATGTTTGAAGCATGATATGTGGGAAAAGGTTGAAAAGTTCCAGGGAGCCGAATACTGTCAAAAGGCACTGTAACTATGTCACCCTTTACGTCAAACGAGACAACGAGACGCACCTGATCCAACTGTGCGGAGTTGGCGGTTCCCACCTTCAACCTCTCATTCGGCATCTGTTGACAGACCTCATCGAGCTCTTTTTTCAAGCTTTGGAAATGCGCTTCTACCTGGCGGAAACTCGTCTCGCTCTTTCCACTTGCACATTTCCTTTGTCAGTTGGTCAATGTGATCCTTTAGTTGTCGGGTGACAGCAGTCGAATTCTCCTGCAGGCTCTCTATTTTGTCTTGGAGCGGTTCTTCTACTGCGACTTTAACTGTTGGTACCCTACCACTACTCTGGGTCAGTTTTATGTTTCCTACGCCCTCGACTACCTCAGGGCGGGATTCTGTCAGTTGTAAAGTGACCTCTTTATCAAGGATATTAACCTTGTTGGCACCTGTACCTGTCTCTTCTTCATCAATCTTCTCAGAGGGTGCAACTTGTTCAGCCCCTTTTCGCCCTTTACGTTTCCAGCGACGGGAGAAAGACTTGCCATTTGTACCCAAGCCAGCCTTACTGGCCTCTTTTCTGCTTTCATCACCGTCTGAATGGGAGTCACCACCACCCGCTCGATCATTCAGGAACCAGCAGTCCCCATTTCTAATGGTGTCGGACCCCATTCCTGGAGCTTCCCTGTCTTCAACCGTCACACCTTTGGTCACCTATGCCAAGTCCCAGAGTTGGTCAGACCCACACTTTCGTCCAGTCATACATTCTGGTATGGCTACCACAGTCATCCTGACTTTACCGGTGGAGCACTGTCATTCCCCTGGGTCAGTGCTTCTGTCAGCACAACTTTGTACTCAGCTCTAGCGGTTGCTACTGGCAATGACACGTCACAGTCACCCCCAGAGTCTGTCTCACACCCCACACCATGGTGAACCCTCCAGTCCCACAGAGCCTCCAAGTCCCGCCCAATTACCATAGTATACCGTAAGTAAGGGACTACCGTCACTTCGTGGTACGTAGACCCCTCAGTCACGTCAATGTAGAGGTAGGCTGTCAAACATCCTTTAATGTCCCCACTGGAGCCATTCACGCTCAATCCCATTCCAGACAACACAGAACGTTTAGGGGGAACCTCACAAGCACCAACAGTCTGTGGAGTTACCTTACAGTAGCTCCTGCTCCTCATGCTGACTCCTCGTCAAACCTAGGTTCCCAGGGAAAGCTGCCTAACTGGGATCACCGTCTTTGCTCACCAGGCCATGCGACAGTCCAGACCCTCAGAAGGACGTTAGCTCCCCCAGCACAGTGCCGTCACAGACTCTGCAGACACATGGCCTCTCCATGAGCCATTCAGGACGTCCATCCCCTCCCCAGACGGCCCAACACACAGGCCTCCAGGACATGGCCTCTCCATGTGCTCCAGGAATTAGATCATACTCCCAGGATCTTCCAACACAGGCCAACCGGTCCAAAGCCTTACCATGTGCTCTTCAGGAAGGTAGTACACCTCCCAACACATAGGCCTTCCAGGATCTTACACACGGACCAATCAGAACCATACACTATCTCCCATGTGACCCACCCTGGTCACATTATGTCACCGTAGCCACCTCCAAAGGTGGGCGATGTATGTGTGGTTAGTCAGTCATGCCCAGCTCTCCAACTAACCCTGTAAGCCTCCCTAGCAAACTAAACAAACTCTTGTGGAACTACAAGTCCCAGAAAAACATTACTGGCTTACAGCGCAGAGGACTTCTGCGGCACATGCTGTCCATTTACAATCATTCCGGACACTGTTTCACCAACCCAGTTACGCCTCCATGCGTATGCTGAGGAGCCTACACAGCATCCCCTAGCTGCCGCATGGGTCACTGCATCACAATATATACTGCTCAAAAAAATAAAGGGAACACTCAAATAAGACATTCTAGATCAAAATGAATGGAATATTCTCATTGAATACTTTGTTCTGTACAAAGTTGAATGTGCTGTCAACATAATCACACAAAAATCATCAATGGAAATCAAATTTTTGAACCAATGGAGGCCTGGATTTGGAGAGACCCCCAAAATGAAAGTGGAAACAAGTCAAAATGAAAATCAAAACAAGAAAAAATTAAAGTGGAAACAAGTCAAAATGATGCTCAATATTGTGTGTGGCCTCCATGTGCTTGTATGACCTACCTACTACGCCATGCTCCTGATGAGGTTGCGGATGTTCTCCTGAGGGATCTCCTCCCAGACCTGGACTAAAGCATCCGTCGACTCCTGAACAGTCTGTGGTGCAACGTGACGTTGGTGGATAGAGCAAGACATGCGGTCCCAGTTGTGCTGAATCGGATACAGGTCTGGGGAACGGACTGGCCAGTCCATAGCTTCAATGCCTTCATCTTGCAGGAACTGCTGACACACTCCAGCCACATGAGGTCTGGTATTGTCCTGCATTAGGAGGAACCCAGGGCCAATCGCACCAGCATATGGTCTCACAAGAGGTCTGAGGATCTCATCTCGATACTTAATGGCAGTCAGGCTACCTCTGGCGAGCACAAGGAGGGCTGTGTGGCCCTCCAAAGAAATGTCACCCCACACCATTACTGACCCACTGCCAAACCAGTCATGCTGAAGGATGTTGCAGGCAGCAGGTTCACACTCAGCACATGTGACAGACGTGACAGAGTCTGGAGACACTGTGGAGAGTGATATGCTGCCTGCAACATCCTTCAGCATGACCGGTTTGGCAGTGGGTCAATAATGGTGTGGGGTGGCATTTCTTTGGGGGCACCAAATGACTCCCTAGTTCCTAAAGACTACTGTGTCTTCCAACCAACCCAAGAGCAGAATGGTGAACGTGGGGGAGCAGGGGGCTCCCAAATGCAGTGCCCTCAAGCTGGTGATAATACTTGCTGTGGAGACACAGAATTGTATCTTAACCCCTTACTGTCAGCTGACGGAAGGAATGGTATGTCAGCTGGCAGTATCCCCCACTTTGAGGTGGGCTCCGGCGGTAAGCCCACCTCAAAGCTGTGATGTGTCAGCTGTCATAAATAGCTGACATGTGCCCGCAATAGGCGCGAGTGGAATCGCGATCCACCCGTGCCTATTAACTAGTTAAATCTCGCTGTCAAACGCTGACAGCGGGCATTTAACTAGAGCTTCCGGTGCGCGGCAGGAAATTAGAGCATCACCGATCCCCATCACGTGATCGGGGTTTAGCGACGCGTTGCCATAACAACCTGAGGTCTCCTCGAGACCTCTATGGTTGTTGATGGCAGATTGCTATAAGCGCCTCCCTGTGGTCAGCGCTCATAGTAATGCTGTAATTCTGCTACATAGAGGTGATCTATGCATGACCTGTATGTAGCAGAGGCGATCGCGCTATGGCAGCTTCTAAGGCATTCCAAAAGTAAAAGAAAAAAGTGCTTAAAAATTAAAAAACAAATAAAAGAAATATAAAAGTTTAAATCACCCCCTTTTCGCCCCAATCAAAATAAAACAATAAAAAAAAACCTACACATATTTGGTATCTGAAAATAGGAGGACAGAGGAGCATAAGATGTAGCAAAATTTATTAATATCAAGTCAATATCAAATATTCCAAATAGTAAAATTCTGGTACAAAAAGACACCATACAAAATACACAAAGGATAGAGGGGAAACAACCCAGAACTTAGTGTCAGCACAAAAATTGTATATACAAATAAGACCATATATTGGAAAAATATATATCACCCCCAAATATATACTGATGTCCCTGA
>VIAB01021063.1:31298-42607 GCA_009801035.1 Oophaga pumilio | reverse complement strand
TGGCTTGCCCCCCCTAGTTTTGATCCTGGGTACGCCCATGTTTGTGTCCCTATTACTGCACATATTGTGTGCTGCAATAACAGCGCTATTCTTAGTGCCCCACGTAATAATGCCCACCACTGTGCCCTCACATAATAATATTGCCTCCTTTGTGCCCTTTAGATGGTAAAATTGCCCACTAGAAAATATTAATCCCCTATGCAAATGCCCTAGAAAACAGTGTCCACATTTTTCTCCTTTGACAGCCACAATACTCTGACAGCCCCTATAATATTAAGTGCCCACTTAACTTTTAATAATATCCACTGAGTCCCCCAATGTATAGATCCTCTATACACTGTATGATGGGCCAACAGCTCTGCTATACACAGTATGATGTCCTCACTGCTCCCCCAAAACACAGCATAATGACCACCACAGAAGCCCTTACACTTTAAAATGGCCTCCATGGTAGTCCCCACACTAGCACTCAAACTGTATAATTGTACCCGCATTAGTTCCCACACTGTATAATGGCCCCCATAGTAAGCCTCAAACTGTATAATGGCCCCTAGATTAGCTTCCACACTGTATAATGACCCCAAACTGTATAATGGCCCTCATATTAGCCCCCAAACTGCATAATTGCCACTGCATTGAAGAGAACCTGTCATCGAGGTTACGCATATTAAACTAAAGGCATTGCCATAATGGAGCTGATGTACTGATTTACAGTGGGGAAATAATTATTTGATCCCTTGCTGATTTTGTAAGTTTGCCCACTGACAAAGACATGAACAGTCTATAATTTTAAGGGTAGGTTAATTTTAACATTGAGAAATAGAATATCAAAAATAAAATCCAGAAAATCACATTGTATAAATTATATAAATTTATTTGCATTTTGCAGTGAGAAATAAGTATTTGATCCCCTACCAACCATTAAGAGTTCTGGCTCCTATGAACGAACAAAAAGAAAAGTTGCATACAAATATCAGGGATCACCTTCAATATTAATATCAAAAATGTACTTTATTGAAAACACACCACAGCACTACAAAAATTAAAAAAAACTTAAACTAGCATATAACATACAAAATTGACCCGTAATAGGGTCATACCCCTGCCAACCCCCAAGAAAGTTTCCATCAATGAATAGCAGTGCCCCTGGTGACAGGTGAGAAAAATATTAGCAAATAATGACACATATGGTACACGTGGACTAATACGATAAATATAGATTCTCACTTAATTAAGTACCGTGATTGAATTAACACTAGGAGACAACTGCATTGAATAAAATGAAAAGCACCAAGACACTCCCAAGGAGCAATGAATGCAAAAGGTCTCCCTCTATAGGTCACACAGTAGACAGTAACATGAACCCTTCAAAAGAGGGAATAAGAGCAATGCATACAACCTGACCCAAGAGAGCCTATACAGGGCTGTGCCCACATGCAGTGCCGGTGCTAGAGAAGGTACAGGAAACAGGAGGAGGCAGGGGCACAAAAGTCCCCAACGCGTGTCGCCAGTGAAGACTGGCTTCTTCAGGGGCAGTAACCACAAAGTGTACAGGCATGTCTTAAATACCTGATTGTATCGCATTATCCAGGGGAACAGCTGGAGGAAATGGGCGGTGCAGGCATTCGAGGTACACATTGCAGGCATCCGCAGCGTCACAGATATCAAAAGCGCTCGCCGACAAGCGGCGGTATCAGGAAGTGGAAGTGACGTCTAAGATAAGAATGCGCAAGCACAGTGGGAATGAGCAAACCTCGGTACTGGTGTAGTAACATGGCCGAAAGTTGGGCCACTGCGCAGGCGCTAGTCTGCACCTGCGTATAGATCGAAAAACGGAACATAGATTCTGTAGGTTTCTACAATCCCAAGGAGCATGCGCTGTGAAACATAGACGTGTTATGTTAGGGCAAGGAGTCCCAGAAAATGCTCACAGTCCATTATAGGAATAAAAATGCTTATGATTCGAATAAGCATGCAGCATGCTAATAGAAAGAATAGAGTAAAAAAGATGGTATATGGTGAATGGTCTATAAATTGAAGGGAATAATGTGTTAGAAAACCATGGTTTTAAAGCGGTTAGAAACTAGTTCATCCGCTATACTACTATAAATGATGTGTATATGGAATGCAATAGAATGGAAGGAACAGTTACTACACAGAGCATTTTATTATGAACAGAAGCCCACATTTAAAGGACATAGTGAAACAGAACTCCACCACTAGACTAGAATTGATCTAGACCATTGGATATATCGGTCACAGAGAAAAAAAACAAAAAAATAAACACATAACCCAGAAGATCCCTATTGGGGAAATACAAATGGCCGAATACACTATAACAGCTGGCCTTAGATGTTAGTCTTACAAAGGCCATAGACCGAGAACCAGGAAGCCAAAGAAAGCCCAAAAGGGTCTAGCTGAAAATTGAAACGACCACAAATGACTTCAGAATGTAGAATGTTTGTAATTGAATAATGCTCATGACCAAGCCTGTGCTGAATATGTTCAAGAAGGCCTCAAAGGAGCATCTTCTTGAAGTCAAAGATAGCGAAGTCATTTATCCATACAGAAGGCCTCTCGAATCGAGTGCTAAAATCTAGAAAAAACAAAAAAAATTTGAACAATATTATAAAAAGGGGGAGGGAGAAAAGGGGATGTCAACTAGAGCTATTTATAAAAGCCCGTATAGAGTAACTCCTCATTAAGACCATGGGGAGTGAGACTATTAAGATTATGGATCCATTTGGATTCACACCTGAGAAGTTTTCTAACCACATCACCCCCCCTGATATTGAGAGGGACCTCCTCCACGCCCATCACCTTCAGTCCAGTGGCACGGCCACTCTGAACATCCAAAAAATGCGTGGCAACTGATGAGATGCTCTTGCCCTTGTCGCGGTCCTTTTTAGCCGTGGAGATGTTGGATAGGTGTTGCTGTGTTCTCCTGCGGAGTTCCTGGGTAGTCTGTCCGACGTAAATCTTAGGACAATTGCAGATCAGAGCGTATACTAGACAGCGTGACTTGCAATTAAAAAATGTCCTCTTCGGCCTAATCTGAAATGGAAATGTGATGAGTGAGAAGCCGTCCTGAGCAATTGTATGTTGTCATATATTAGAATTCCCTCAGGGATAGGTTCCATAGGTCCTAGTCCCTCTATTAAGTCTAGTTGCTGGGCGCACATAATGACTGTGGCACAACATATCCTTAAGGTTTCTAGCACGTCTCGCTATCAATCTAGGTTTTGTAGAGATATGGGGCAGCAGTCTGGGTTCACTTAGTAGAATGCCCCAGCTACGATTCAGAATCTTGTAGATGTCCTGCCACTGGTTATTGAACGTGGTAACGATACCAAGGGGTCTAGAGGACTCACGTACCTGTCTCTGAAGTAACTCAGGGCGTGTACTGGACCTCGCTCTTTGATAAGCCGTTGAGATGATCCTTTTAGGGTATTCCCGGCATCTGAAGCGCTCCGTCAAATTCTTTGCTTCAGATTTAAAATCAGATGGATTGCTACAGTTTCGTTTTAGTTGAAGAAATTGGCCCGTGGGTATACCATTTTTCAGATGCCTAGGATGGAAGCTGGAATAATGCAGTAAACTGTTGGTAGCTGTAGGTTTACGATTCAAGGTGGTAGAAATGTACGTACCCTCCAGTCTCAGCTTCAAATCCAAAAATTCCACAGAGGTATATGAAATGACGGAAGTAAGTCGGATATTGAATGGGTTGCTATTCAAATCTGCAATGAATTGCTGACTATCAACCTCGACACCTGTCCAAAGCAACATGATGTCATCAATATACCGAAACCATTGAAGACAATGTACATCAAAATCCTTATGCTGGTAACCCGTGACCCGCTGCTCCCGCTCCCCCTCCATGTTCTGGACCCTCACTCGAGCATAAGCGGAGGGGGGCATTTTCAGCACAAAAAATAAGTATCTGATCCCCCACCAACCATTAAGAGTTCTTGCTCCTACAGACCAGTTAGACGCTCCTAGTCAACTCGTTACCTGCATTAAAGACAGCTGTCTTACATAGTCACCTTTATAAAAGACTCCTGTCGACAGAATCAATTAATTAGTCAGACTCTAACCTCTACAACATGGGCAAGACCAAAGAGCTTTATAGGGATGTCAGGGACAAGATCATAGACTGTTATGTTTCGGTAGCTGAGGAGAAATTGCAAAAATAGCAAAAGTAGTAATACACCAGAGGCTGAAAACTATTGGATTGCAGTACCCTAAACTAACCGCCACACTAGAAGTAGCCGTGGAGCGTACCTACGGTGATCCTAGATGCCTAGTGACAGCCGGAGAGATAACTACACCTAAAGGCAGAAAGATGAAAACTATCTGCCCCGGAGCAGATCCCCCAAAGAAATAGGAAGCCCCCAAACATGTAATGGCGGTTAGACAAGATGAAAATACAGACACAGACAGAAAATAGAATGAAAATAGAAAAGTATAGGAAAGAATTCTGACTGCAACCCAAAAAAACTCTGACAAAAATACCAACACTTCTGATTAACAAAAAAACTGAGATCACACGATCTCTACCACCTAAATCAGATCTCTGGTGTAACACACAGCAATTCAGCAAACAAAAAGTGACAAAGGAACAGGGAAAAAGTGCAAATACAAAATGGGCACAATTGCAGCGCCAGACCCCAAAAGGGGACCAGGCTGCAGTCCCCTGCAAGCAGCAAAACAGGCAAGGAAAATCCAACAAGAAGAAAAAAAATAGCAAATCACTTATCTGAAAGAGAGCAGGAATGCAAGCTGAGCTCCAAGCAAAACCAGGAAGAACAATTGATTACCGGCAAGGCTGATGGGAACTCAGGTCACTTATATCAGACCATTCAGAGCCAGCTGAAGGCCATTCAGCAATTAGTTCATTACCCTCAGCAACCACCGGAGGGAGCCCCAGCTCAGAAGTCGCCTCCAGAGTATTCACAACAATAGACCTGCACAAAGCTGGAATGGGTTGCAAAACCATAAGTAAGATGCTGGGTGAGAAAGAGACAACAGTTGGTGCAATAGTAAAAAAATGGAAGAAATATAGAATGACTGTCAATCGACATCGATTTCTGGCACCATCCAAAATGTCACCTCATGGGGTATCCTTGATCATGAGGAAAATGAGAGATCTGCCTAAAACTTGTTAATGATCTCAAGGCAGCTGGGACCACAGTCACCAAGAAAATCATTGGTAACACATTAGGCCATAAAGGTTTAAAATCCTGCAGTGCCAGCAAGGTCCCCCTGCTCAAGAAGGCACATGTGCAGGCATGTCTGAAGTTTGCCAATGAACACCTGGATGGATCTGTGAGTGATTGGGAGAAGGTGGTGTGATCAGATGAGACAAAAATTGAGCTCTTAGTCATTAACTCAACTCACCGTGTTTGGAGAAAGAGAAATGCTATGCCTATGACCCAAAGAACACCGTCCCCACTGTCAAGCATGGAGGTGGAAACATTATGTTTTGAGGATGTTTCTCTGCTAAGGGCACAGGACTACTTCACCACATCAATGAGAGAATGGATGGAGCCATGACCGTAAAATCCTAAGAGACAACCTCCTTCCCTCCACCAGGGCATTAAAAATGGGTCGTGGCTGGGTCTTCCAGCAAGACAATGGCCCAAAACATACAGCCAAGGCAACAAAGGAGTGGCTGAAAAAGAATCACATTAGGGTCATGGAGTGGCCTTGCCAGTCTCCAGACCTTAATCCCATAGAAAACTTATGGGGGGAGTTGAAGCTCCGAGTTGACAAAGCAACAGCCTCAAAATCTTAATGATTTAGATTTTTATTATTATTTATTGATATAGCGCCATTAATTCCATGGTGCTGTACATGAGAAGGTGTTACATACAAAGTTATATAGATATTGCTTACAGTAAACAAATTTACAATGACAGATTGGTACAGAGGGGATAATCTACAGGATAATGGGAAGAGACAGAAGGTCGGGGGTGCAGCTGCTCTGGTGGTGGTGGTGAGGCGGCTGCTCGGGTGGTGGTGAGGTGGCAGAATGGTTATTGCAGGTTGCAGGCTTTCCTGAAGAGATGGGTTTTCAGGTTCCGTCTGAAGGATCCGAGGGTGGTGGATAATCGGACATGTTGAGGCATGGAATGCCAGAGGATGGGGGATATTCGGGAGAAATCTTGGAGGCGGTTGTGTGAGGAACGAATAAGTGTGGAGGAGAGTAGGAGGTCTTGGGAGGATCGAAGATTACGTGAGGGAAGATATTGGGAGATTAGTTCAGAGATACAGGGAAGGGACAGGTTGTGGATGGCTTTGTAGGTCAGTGTTAGTAGTTTGAACTGGATTCGTTGGGGAATTGGGAGCCAATGGAGGGATTTGCAGAGGGGAGAAACAGGGGAGTAACGAGGGGATTAGTCGGGCAACAGAGTTGAGGTCAGACTGGAGTGGTGCAAGAGAGTTGGCTGGGAGGCCACAGAGGAGGGTGTTGCAGGAATCAAGGCAGGAGATGATGAAAGCATGCACAAGAGTTTTAGTAGATTGAGGACTGAGGAAGGGATGGAGTCTGGAAATATTTTTGAGTTGGAGGCGACAGGAGGTGGCAGTAGTTTGGATGTGTGGTTTGAAGGACAGGGCAGAGTGGAGAGTTACTCCTAGGCAGCCGATTTCAGGTGCGGGAGAGAGCTTGATGCCGTTTACCATAATAGATAAATTGGGTAGGGAAGAGAGAAAGATGATGAGTTCATTTTTTTTCTACATTGAGTTTTAGGAAGCAAGCAGTGAAGAAGGAGGATGTGGCTGATAGACACTCCGGGATTCTGGACAGCAGAGAGGTGACATCTGGGCCAGAGAGATAGATCTGAGTGTCGTCCACACACAGGTGGTACTGGAAGCCATGGGACTTTGAGTTGTCCTAGGACAAGGGTATTGATGGAAAAAAGTAAGGGCTCCAGGACAGAGCCTTGAGGGTCTCCAACAGAGAGAGGGCGGGATAAGGAGGTAGTGTGGGAGTGGGAAACGCTAAATGTGCAGTCAGAAAGGTAAGAGGCGATCCAGGACAGGGCAAGGTCTTTGATGCCAAGAGAAGAAAATATCTGTAGCAGTAGGCAGAGGTCGACTGTGTTGAAGGCAGAGGACAGGTCGAGTAGAAGGAGGATGGAGAACTGTCTGTTAGCTTTGGCTGTGAGTAAGTCATTAGTAATTTTGGTCAGGGCAGTTTCGGTGGAGTGATGGGGGCGGAAGCCAGATTGGAGATTGTCAGGGAGAGAGATGAGACGTAGGAGGAAAGTTGAGCATGGACATGCTGCTCAAGGAGTTTGGAAGCAAACGGAAGCAGTGATATGGGGCGATAGCTGGGCATAGCAGTTGGGTCAAGGTTTGTTTTTTTGAGGATGGGTGTGATGGTGGCATGTTTAAAGGGGAAGGTACCAGAAGATAGTGATAAGTTGGAGAGATGGGTTAGGGCTGGAATGAGCATGTTAGTGAGGTTGTGGAGCAGGTGGGAAGGGATGGGATCAAGTGCACAGGTGGTGAGGTGTGATTTGGAAAGGAGATGAGTAAACTCTACTTCAGTGATGTTGGAGAGTGAGGTTATTAGGGAAGGGCAGAGGTCTGGTATATAGAGTGGTTGGGGTGGTGGAACAGTAAAGGTTTGCCTTGTTTGGTCGATCTTATTTTTGAGTAGGTGGCAAAGTCCTCGGCAGAGATGAGGGGAGTTGGAGGTGGCAGTGGTGGGCGGAGGAGAGAGTTGAATGTGCTGAACAGTTGTTTTGGGTTGTAGGATAATGAAGATACAAGGTTTGTGAAATAGGTCTGTTGGTGAGGTGTGGACTATTTTGGCAAGTGCAGCTTGTTTGAAAGCAGTGAAGTCATCTGTCAGGCGTGTTTTCTTACAACGCCGCTCCGCGACCCTGGATGATTGTCGAAGCTTTTTGGTGAGATTCTTGTGCCAGGGTTGCCTATTGATTTGTCGCACTTTGCCATGCGTGAGAGGGGCAACTGAGTCTATGGCTGATGTGAGGGTGGCGTTATAGAAAGCAGTGGCGCTGTCTATGTCATGGACTGAAGATATGGAGGACAGAGGTAGAAGAGAGTCTGAGAGTCTGTGAATGTCTAGGTGTGCGAGGTTTCTGCGAGGATGTGCTAGTGGCTGGACATGGGGGGGCATGTGAGTAGGACAGGGATGAGAAGGTGAGTAGGTGGTGGTCAGATAGGGGGAGGGGAGAGGTTGTGAGATTAGATAGGGAACAGAGGCGGGTGAAGATGAGGTCTAATGTATGTCCGTCTGTGTGGATGGCTGTGGAGGACCACTGAGTAAGTCCAAAAGATGAAGTAAGTGACAGGAGTTTGAAGGCTGCTGGCTGGTGGGTGTCAGTAGGGATATTAAAGTCACCCATGATGATGGTGGGGATGTTAGCAGAGAGAAAGTGAAGAAGCCAGGTGGAGAATTGGTCGATGGAGGCAGTGGCTGAGCCCAGTGGTCGGTATATGACAGCCATTTGGAGATTAGAGGGAGAGTAGATACGGACCGCGTGGACCTCGAAAGAAGGGAGGATAAGGGAGGGTGGGGATTGGATAGAGTTGAAGAAGCAGTTATTAGAAAGAAGGAAACCCACACCTCCACCATGTCTGTTGCCAGAGCGAGGAGTGTGGGTAAAGTGGAGGCCACCGTAACTCAGTGCAGCAGGGGAGGCCGTGTCTGGGGGCCAGGAAGGAGAGGTTGGGGAAGTAAAGAGATCATGGATCACGTGGAGCTTGTTGCAGACGGAGCGGGCATTCCAAAGTGCTCCAGAGAGAGGAAGCAGTGGGGTGGGGGTCAGTGGCACAGATTTTAAGATGATCTGCAAAGAGGAGTGGACCAAAATTCCTCCTGACGTGCGCAAACCTCAAAACCTCATCATCAACTACAAAAACATCTGACTGCTGTGCTTGCCAACAATGGTTTTGCGACCAAGTATTAAGTCTTGTTTGCCAGAGGGATCGAATACTTATTTCTCACTGCAAAATGCAAATAAATTTATATAATTTATACAATGCAATTTTCTGGATTTTATTTTTGATATTCTATCTCTCAATGTTAAAATTAACTTACCCTTAAAATTATACACTGCTCATGTCTTTGTCAGTGGGCAAACTTATAAAATCAACAAGGGATCAAATACTTATTTCACCCACTGTATTATGTATTTTCAGTGAAGAAGTACATAGTCTTGTTTTTTAGTAGCGTAGCTATCTCAGTCAGTTTCTTGCTGCTGAGCTGCCAAGTCCTGTCCTGTTTTCTGCCTTCTCTGAGGGCTTAATACCCAGACCTGATTACTGTGCTTTCATACCTTGGTCTGTACCAGTGTTTCTTGCTTAGTCCGCCACCCTGGGGGCAGAATACCCAGGCCTTCGTCCTTAGTTCTTATTCCTGTTCCTGTACCTGACCTTGTCTGTATTCAGTCCTATTTCTGTGTCCCTTGTATCCTTGTCTGTAGCCTTTCCCACCTGCTGTGTGTATCCTTGTGTCTATTGTGGTTCTGCTCTGCACGCGGCACCCAGCGGCTCTGCACTTGCTCCACCTATCTGCGGTTCTGCTCTGCACTTGCTCCGCCTACCTGCCGTTCTGCTCTGCACTTGCTCCGCCTACCTGCGTTTCTGCTCTGCACTTGCTCCGCCTACCTGCGGTTCTGCTCTGCACTTGCTCCGCCTACCTGTGGTTCTGCTCTGCACTTGCTCCGCCTACCTGTGGTTCTGCCTTGCTCCGCTCCTTGCGGTTCTACTCCTGCTCCACTCCCTGCAGTTCCAGCTCCACCAATCTGAACAGTTCCCTACCTGTTCCCATATATCTCTCATTCCAATTTGTGTCTCTGTCCGTCCTGAACCAGCCCCAGCCTCTCCAGTCTGAACAGGTCCCTACCTGTTCCCTTGTTCCATTTATACCTGCCCGTGTTCCTGTGCCTTCCAAGTCAATTCCTGTCCCTTCTGTCTCAGCCGTGTCCGCCTGTCTGCCAGTGTCTCAGCCATGCCTGCCTGTCTGCCAGTGTCTCAGCCGTGCCCGCCTGTCTGCCAGTGTCTCAGCCGTGCCCACCTGTCTGCCAGTGTCTCAGCTGTGCCCGCCTGTCTGCCAAGAGTACCTACCGTGCCTGCCATAGTACCAGTTGTGCCCGTCGACTTTTGCCCGCACCCGTCATAATGTTCTGTGTGATCAGCAGCCACAGCCAGACACCACCCTGGAGTGGTACCTGGCAGCTAACTGCCGCACAAGCCTGACCTCACCATCAGAGGCTCCAGTGAACACCAAGGTAACTGCTTAGTCACGCCCCTTCCAGGGTAGTCTGGTTTATGGCACAGTGGGCCACACACCCCACGCTCACGCCAACCGGTCAGGGCGTGAGCGTAACATGTGTCTTTGTAATCTCTGCAGATGAGTAATGTTTGGAGAAGTTGTCATGTCGGTCTGGGACAGATGGAAAAGATGGGAAAAGTGAACGACTCCATCAGAAAGAACGTTAGCTGTAAGTCACCAACTATAACTGTACTGTGATTTCTTATATGGTCTGCAGGATTGGTATCTACCACGATATGGTCTCCATATAGTAATGTCAGTGTTCGTTTTTGTATATAGATTTATTTTCAATTACTGCGCAGTCATCTGCTGATATTCCCCTATACGCACAATTAGGGTGTGCAACATAGCTGTAGTCAGGATTACGTGATTAGGGGCCCACTCAGATTTTTTGCCCCCCCCCCCCGAGCTGAAACCCTAGCTACGCCTCTGTGGTTTTTATAAAATCATCATTAGAAGTTTTGGTCTCCATGCATTGGTGCAGGCCTGTGGGTATGGACTTCGGCCCTATCACTGCCCTTCTGCTGCCTCTGCTGTCTATTTTCTTCCTTATTTAAACTCTGCGCCAGCACCATTCTAGCTGTGGGCGGCGTTTGCGTAGATTGATCTCTTGATGGTGTCGTGGCCACATAATATGGGACGTTCTGAGACGTTGTGCCTGTTCCAAATTAAATTGTAAAATTCAAATATGTGCACGGAAGAGCCACTCTAATACATTAACCCCTTTCTACCATATGACGTACTATCTCGTCCATGTGACCTGTCACAGCTGTCACAGCTGACACCCGGCACTAAATGCCAGGAGCAGTCACGGACCGCTCCCGGCACTTTAACCCCCAGCACACTGCGATCAAACATGATCGCAATGTTCCGGCAGCATAGGGAAGTATCCCTACGTGCTTCCCTGAGACCCTCAGAACAGTGCAATGTGATCGCGCTGTTCCAAGGGCCTCCTCCCTGCAGTCCCCTGGATCCTAGATGGCAACACGGTCCTTCCGGG
>VIAB01021061.1:30779-43299 GCA_009801035.1 Oophaga pumilio | reverse complement strand
CCCATGGTGGGCCACCAATAGTAATGGGAGATGAGTTGCAGGGTTTTTCTCTGACCGGCGTGACCAGCCATCTTGGAAGAGTGACCCCACCGGAGGACATGCTTTCGGTCCGAAGTGGTCACGAGAGTCTTTCCTGGGGGAAGCCGAGCAAGGTTAACAAAGGCTACTGACACTAACCTTGATGGCTCGATGATGAGTTGAGGTTCTTCCTCAGTGTCAGGAGCCATAAAGGCTCTGGAGAGTGCTTCAGCTCTAACATTCTTGTCTGCCGGGCGGAAATGAAGGACAAAATTAAATCGGGCAAAAAACAAGGCCCAGCAGGCCTGACATGGATTCAACCTCTGTGCGGATTGGAGATAAGCAAGATTTTTATGATCGGTGAATATGACAACCTAGTGGACTGCTACATCGAGGAGGTGTCTCCATTCTTGCAGAGCCAACTTGATTGCCAACAATTTCCGATCTCCTAAGGATAAGTTCTTTTCGGCGGAGGAAAACACCTTCGAAAAAAACCCACAGGGAACCATACGACCGATTGATGACCTTTGGGTGAGAACTGCTCCAGCACCTATGAAGGAAGAGTCTACCTCCAGAAAGAATTGCTTATTTGAGTCCATTTGATGGAGAACAGGTGCGGAAGAGAAAGCCTCCTTTAGAGAAACAAAAGCCTCCTCCGCCTCGGGAGTCCAATTCTTGGAGTTCATGCCTTTCCGGGTCAAAGCCGAGATGGGTGTCACTCGGATGGAAAAGTGTGGAATGAAAAGACGGTAGTAGTTGGTGAACCCTTGGAACCGTTGCATGGCCTTCAGCCCGGATGGGCGTGGCCACTTGAGGACGCCGGTCAACTTCTCCAGATCCATCTTTAACCCTGAGGACGAAACTATATAACCGAGGAAAGGCAGAGAGGATTGTTCAGAGAGGCATTTTTCAAATTTGGCATACAGTCTGTTTTCCCTGAGTCTTTGCAAGACCTGACATACTTGCCACCTATGCGAGGCTAAAGCCCCCGTCACACACAGCGATCTCGCTAGCGAGATCGCTGCTGAGTCACTAGTTTTGTGACGCAACAGCGATCTCTCCAGCGATATCGCTATGTGTGACATTCAGCGACGATCAGCCCCCCTGCTGGGTATCACTGATCGTCGCTGAATGTCCTGGACATTTTTTTGCTCGTTGGTCTCCCGCTGGCCAGCACGCATCGCTGCGTGTGGCAGGCAGGAGACCAGCGATCAGCTGGTAACCAAGGTACACATCGGGTTTCCAGGCGCCGGGCGGCACCTGAAAAACCCGATGTGTACGTTGGATACCAGCGCGCTGCTGCAGGGGAGCTGGTAACTAAGGTACACATCGGGTTTCCAGGTGCCGCGCAGCGCCTGGAAACCCGATGTGTACCTTGGTTGCCAGCTCCCTGCACCAGCGGGCTGGTATCCAACGTACACTGCGGGTAACTAAGCGACGTTACCCGCAGTGTCGCTGTCTTGATCGCTGCCTGTTTGACAGCTCAGCAGCGATCATGTAGCGACACACCAGCGATCCTGAGAAGTGCATATCGTTGTCGGTATCACTGGTGTGTCGCTATGTGTGACGGGGCCCTAAGTCTGCAGGGAAGATCAAGATGTCATCCAGGTAGACAACAATACATGTATAGAGCATGTCTATGAAAATGTCGTTTACGAATTCCTGCGAGTGCGTTACTTAAGCCGATAGGCATTACCAGGTATTCGTAGTGTCCATCCAGGGTGTTGAAAGCTGTTTTCCACTCGTCTCTCTCTCGTATACGAATCAAGATGTAGGCCCCTCTGAGATCTAGTTTGGTGAAGATTTTGGCCCCTCTGAGGCGGTCAAACAGCTTTGAAATTAGAAGTAACAGATACCTGTTCTTCACCGTGATCTGGTTCAGGCCCCTGTAATCGATACAGGGCCGTAAGGATCCATCTTTTTTCTTCATGAAGAAGAATCCAGCTCCTGCTGGCGAAGATGATTTCCAGATGAATCCCCTGGCCAGGTTCTCCTTTATGTAATCAGACATAGATTGGGTCTCTGCTTGAGAAAAAGAATAGATTCTTCCCCGAGGAGATGTCCCGGGAAGCAGATCAATCGGACAGTCATACGACCTGTGCGGGGGTAGTCTCTCTGCTTCCTTTTTCCCCGAGTATATCAGAGAAGGCCCAGTAAGAGGAGGGTAGACCCGGCAGGGCCGTTGGCTCGACTGGAGGCGGAACAGGTTGAACAGGGATGATACACCGATCTGAGCAGGAGTCTCCCCAGCGCATAACCTCTCCTGTCTTCCAATTTAAAACTGGTTCATGCTTCTGGAGCCAGGGGAGACCTAAAAGCAATGGGTGAGACAAACCAGGCAACACATAAAAATGGATTCTTTCTGAATGCATTAGACCTACCCGAAGTTCCACTGGCTCAGTCTGGAACTGGACGTGTTCGGTCAGGGGTTTGCAATCCATGGAGAACACCCGCAACAAATCTGGAAGACGCTGGACTGTTATCTGGTAACGGTCAACAACCGCCTGCTGGATGAAATTCTCGGCGGCTCCAGAGTCCAGGAAACAGAATTCCTAAAATTTTACCGTGCGAAAGGACACGGAGACCGTTATTTGCAGCGATGGAGAGAGATGTTTCTTACCTAGGTTAGCCTCTACTACAGACCCTAGGCACTGAAGTTTTCCAACCTCTTTGGGCAGGCGTGAACCTGTTGCTTAGGACTGCCACAGTAGAAACAACTCTCTTCCAGGCGACGCGCCTCCTGACGGCGGTTGATCAACCTTACTTGATCCACCTCCATAACCTCTGGAGATGTAGACGAAGTTGGAGAGGCTACAGGTCTTGGAGAACAAGAAACCAGGCGGTAGGGCCTCTTATCACATTTGGTTTCCTTGTCACTGTTACGCCAGACACAGCGGGAACCAAGAGTGGACCCACTGGACCGTGATACCGAAACTCCCCCGAACGAGCGTACCAGATTGGACCAATGCCTATATAGGGATCATTAGGGAGCAAGCTCAGGGGCCTCTAGTACCACGGATGCCAGGACCAGGGGTCGGCTCAAGGGTAATGCACAGACGGAGATGGACTGGGAAATAGGAAGGAAGAGTGCGACACGGAGAGGAAGCAGGAGATGTACGGAGGAGGTAAACCAAAAGCGGATAAGGGTAAAGGGCAGAGGGAAGCCAAGGTGGAGATGGAATGCAGGCTTTAGTTTCTTGCCAAATTCTGGAGAATTCCACTGTTACGGAGTCGGCTGCAGGAACCCCGGAGGTGGCAAAAACTGGCAAAGGAATGCTGGGATACAGACCAAAGACTACAAAGAATGGAGATTTGGCTGAAGACTCGTTGGGATGGTTACTATAGGCGAACTCAGCCCATGGAAGAAGACCAAACCAGTCATCCTGGTGTGAGTTGGAGAAATGGCATAGATAGGATGCCAATACTTGATTTACACGCTTCACTTGGCCTTTGGTCTGCGGGTGGTACGCAAAAGAGAAGTCCAACTTTACCTCCAAGAGACCACATAAGGCCCTCCAAAAACGAAACGTGAATTGGACTCCGCGATCAGATACAATATGTTGTGGGAATCCATGAAGTCAGAAGACGTGCTGGACAAAAACCTTTGCCAATTCAGGAGTGGAGGGCAGATCTGGTAGCGGTATAAAATGTGCCATCTTAGAAAACCGGTCTACAACCACCAGGATGGTGGTGCAACCGGAAGAGCGAGGCAGGTCCGTAATAAAGTCCAAAGCTATCTGTTGCCATGGAGACGATGGAACAGGTAACGGAAGCAGGAGCCGCAAAGGTAATCACCTGGGAACCTTGACTTTGGCACAGGAGGGGCACGAGGCAGTGTAGTCAGCCACGTCTTGATGGAGAGAAGGCCACCAGTAGAACCGGGAAATGAGGTCCAGAGTCTTCTTTACTCCGACATGACCAGAGATTTTGGAAGAGCGTCCCCAACACAAGACCACTCTCCTATCAGCCTCAGGCACAACGGTTTTACCTGGAGGCGAGGTGATCAGCTTTATGGGAGCCACCGTGATTTTGAGCGGATCAATAATGTGGGAGGGCTCTTCTTCCAAGTCTGGAGGCTGGAGAGACCGAGATAACGCATCAGCATTGACATTCTTTTGACCAGGACGGAAATGCAACTCAAAGTCGAAACGGGCAAAGAACAGGGACCACCTGGCCTGTCGGGGGTTTAGCTTTTGGGCTGACTGAAGGTAGGCCAAGTTCTTATGATCAGTGAAGATGGTATAAGGATGGACTGCCCCCTCCAGTAGGTAGCGCCACTCCTCCAGGGCCATTTTTATGGCTAACAGCTCTCGATCCCCTATGGAGTAGTTGCACTCTGCAGGAGAAAAGGCCTTAGAAAAGAATCCACCGGTGACCAATCGACCAGAAAAAGACCTCTGAAACAGCACTGCGCTGGCATCAGTGGAAGATGCGTCCACTTCCATGACAAATGGTTTGTTCTCCTCGGGCCAACGTAATACAGGCGCAGCCGTTAAAGCTTGTTTTAAGCTCAGAAAAGCATCTTCAGCCTCCGGAGACCAGGTTGCGGAGCTGACTCCCCTCCGAGTGAGGCATGAAATTGGCTTGGAGAGGGACGAGAAATGCGGGATAAACTGACGGTAGTAGTTAGCAAAACCGAGAAAGCATTGGATAGCCTTAACTCCTACCTGGCGTGGCCACTGGAGGATCGCAGACAATTTTTCAGGGTCCATTTCTAGTCCAGACTCAGAGACGATATACCCCAAAAAGGGCAAAGGCGACTGCTCGAAGATGCACTTCTCCATCCTAGCGTATAGATGGTTCTCTCGTAGGCGCTGCAGCACTAGACGGACGCTCCGCCGGTGGGAAGAAAAATCCGGAGAAAAGACGAGAATGTCATCTAGGTAGACCACAACGCAGGAGTATAACAGGTCCCGGAAGATGTCGTTGACAAACTCCTGAAATACCGTGGGAGCGTTATACAGGCCGAAGGGCATGATGAGGTACTCATAATGACTGTCCCGGGTGTTGAATGTGGTCTTCCACTCATCTCCAGGGCGGATTCGAATAAGGTTGTTGGCTCCACATAAGTCTAATTTAGGCCCCTTTCACACATCAGTTTTTTGCCGTCAGGCGCTATCCGTCATTTTTGTAAAAAAAATGGATTCGTTTTTTTTAACCGCCGGATCCGTGTTTTTGTCATTGACATGTATTAGCGCCGGATCGCGCCGCATGTCATTGCGTTTAGTCCGTTTTCTGCCGGATCCGTCCTAGATTTTAATTCCGGCGGCCTGACAGAACGCATCATGTAACTTTTTTTTTCTGCCGGAAACGCCTGACAGCCGGAAACAATACAACTGTATGGGACTGGATCAGTCTTTTGTGCAATCCGGCAAAAGACTGATCCGGATTCTGGAAATCAAGGACTACTACTACTACTACTACTACTACTACACATTTTCCAGCTTAAAAAGACCAGGACGGATCCAGCTAAAAAACGGATCCGGCACATCAGTTTTTTTACAATCTACGCCGGATCCGTTTTTTAAACAATTCGCCGGATTGTGCCTGATTGCAAAAAACTGATGTGTGAAAGAGGCCTTAGAGAACACCCGGACCCCTCTCAGGCGATCGAAGAGCTCAGGGATGAGCGGCAGAGGGTACTTATTTTTTATCGTGATGTTATTCAGACCTCTGAACCGATTCTTAACAAAAAAGAAGCCAGCACCTGCAGGCGAGGAGGATTCTCGTATAAACCCCTTGGCAAGGTTCTCACGGATATACTCGGACATGGCAGACGTCTCGGCCGGAGAGAGTAGATAGATCCGGCCCCTTGGCGGAGTGGTTCCTGCACGTAGCTCAACTGGGCAGCCATAGGGCCGGTGGGGTGATAGCCTCCTTTTTATCAAAAAACATCCAAAAAAGACCAGTAGGCAGAAGGCAGTCCCACAGGACCAGAAGAGGGTTGAGGAGGAGTGGCCGGACGAACAGACCCTAAGCACCTTTCTTGACACGCATGCCCCCACCGAAGGACCTCTCCGGAACGCCAATCCAGAACGGGCTCATGTGTCCGAAGCCAGGGAAGGCCGAGAAGCAGTGCATGAGATAGGTTGGGCAGAACATAGAAGGTGATCTTTTCCTGATGTAAGGCCCCAATTTGCAGAACCACCTCCTCAGTAACCATGGAGACAGACTCTTGCAGGAGTTTACCATCTACAGAGGCAATTATACGAGGGTGCTTTAAGGAAATCACGGGGATCCAGTATTTCTTCACCTCCTTAAGCCGAATAAAGTTGCCCGCCGCGCCCGAATCCACATACATCACTTCAGACCCACGTCTCTGACCCTGAACAATCAACACAGAAAGAGTAAGAGGTGGAGAGAAATCTGACACACCTAGGGAGGCCTCTCTTACCTGAATTAGGTGGAGGCGTTTCCTGGCCTCTCTGGACAAGAGCACAGGAAATGAGATGTTCCACCGCAGTAGAAGCACAAGCCTTGGGCCAACCTCTCTCTCCGACGTTGTTCCGCCAACTTAACCCGGTCTATCTGCATAGGCTCTGGAGCAGAACTACCGGAGGAAACCGAAGGCTGAGTTCTGGGTGGTCTATGGGCAGAAGAAGAAGAAGGCCTAAAGGGTCTCCTCTCCCTGGCAGCCCCTCGGGAACGCTCCTGAAAGCGCAAATCAATGTGCGTGGCTAGCGAAATGAGATCCTCCAAGGTGGTCAGAGTATCTTGTCCAGCGAGCTCGTCTTTGATTTTGTCAGACAACCACATCCAAAAGGCCCCAACGAAGGCCTCGTTGTTCCACCCCAGTTCCGAGGACAACGTGCGGAAGCGGATCGCGTATTGTCTAACCGTGAGAGTGCCCTGCTGGAGATTAAAAAGGGACTCCGTGGCGGAAGTGAGGCGCCTTGGCTCATCAAAGACCCTCTGGAAAGTGTCCAAAAAGGTAGCAATACTGGACATTATGGGGTCGTTTCTTTCCCAAAGAGGATTCACCCAGGAAAGGGCCTCACACTTCAAATTTGGAAACGATAAAAGCCACCTTAGCCCGGTCGGTGGGGTACTGCTGGGGTAATAACTCAAAGTGTAGGCGACATTGATTAAGAAAACCCCGGCACAGCTTGGTGTCACCACCATAACGAGGCGGTTTAGCGAGACGGGAGGATGGAGCTGATACGGAGTCAGAGGCACGGGATGGTGCCTGCGAGGAAGCAGACTGCAAAGAGAGCAGGCAGTCATCCACGGAGGCCATATAGGATAAAATGTGAGCCTGGACCAGCTCTTGCTGGAGGCTAGCTAACTGGGAGGCATTACTGGAATCCGCGGCCTGTAAAGCAGACAGCTGAGAATCCATAGTCTTCATAAAAGACATGATGCGAGTTTGGTTTTCATGCAGAAATACCAGCTCCTTCTGAGCAGAAGTCCCAGCTGGGTCCATGGCCTGATCGTACTGTTACGCCGGACACGGCGGGAACCGAGAGTGGACCCACTGGACCGTGATACCGAAACTCCCCTGAATGAGCGTACCAGATTGGACCAACCCCTATACAGGGATCGTTAGGGAGCAAGCTAATGGGCCTCTAGTACCACGGATGCCAGAACCAGGGGTCGGCTCAAGAGTAATGCACAGACGGAGATGGAATGGAAAATAGGAAGGAAGAGTGCGACACGGAGAGGAAGCAGGAGATGTACGGAGGAGGTAAACCACGAGAGGATAAGGGTAAAGGGAAGCCAAGGTGGAGATGGAATGCAGGCTTGAGGAGAGATGGAGGTGGAGATGGTAGGTGTGCACCAGGAGGACGCAGGGTAGAGGCGGACACTGAAAAAGAGGAAGACAAAGGGTTAATTATGCCAGCGATGCAGGACACCAGCAAGCAAGATGGGCCTGGACACAGGAGAGTAACACTCAATGATCAGGCGCCTCCACTGGGGGAGGGTAGCCTGAAATACCCAGTGCCTGCTCCCTATTGGCCCGGCAATACTGCCGGGTCAGGTCACAGCACAAGGTAAGGTAGCAGAGTGTGCGCGCGCTCGGCCCCTAAAGCACATATGGGAAGAGACAGGGGCCACAGCCAGCAGCAGGGAGGGAGTGTTAGAACCCTCTTGTTAGGTTTTTTTTCAGTTTGCTGGTCACATGACCCTTTTTTCCCTATTTAGTCTGGCTCCACCCTTCTGGCTTTGCTGGACTTCATTGTATTATCTACTCTTAAGCTAGCCGGGTGCTTAGGTGCCTTTCTCAGTCAGTTTTGCTTGATCTTAGGATCTCTAAGTAATTTGTTTTCTGTTTATTTATCCCTGCTACAACTTCTGTTAGGAGGTGTCCACCTTTTTCCCCTGTCCCTAGATCTTGTAGGGATTCCTACCTCGCATCTATAGGTCTTCGTTCAGACTAGCTGAGGACTGTAGCGGGTCTGGTCGCAGGATCAGGTTCCCCGTTACATCGTAGGGATCCAGCTTAGTTCTATTGTAGGGACAGAATTCCCATCTTTCCTTAGTGCTTGTAGCAGATCATAACAGGGAGCGCGCCGACGTGCCCGAGCAGGAGCGCACCGGGAGGCCGTCCAGGAGGAAGCCTGCAGCAGCGTGGGAGCGGCGGTGGAAGAGAAGGAAGGAGTGGGGAGCGTGGCGCCGGCGACGACAGCCCTGGGACCAGCAGTGGTAACAGTCGCGCTCCTGAAATCCAGGTTGCCAGGGATATCAGGTCGTCCAGAGTAGTAGGCATATCCCGTCAGCTCAACCTTTACTCTTACAGACGGACCTTCCCAGAAGGCGATCACCAGGGTCTCGTTGTTCCAGGATAGCTCCGATGAAAGGGTACGAAACCGAACCACATACTGAGCCACTGTAAGAGCCTCCTGGCATAGCTGAAGAGCAGAAGCTGTCGATGTGGTATGACCGGTTTCGTCAAAGGTCCTGCGGAAGGCTTCTAGAAGACTGAAGATTGTTTACCAGAGGATCCCTTCTCTCCCACAGCGGATTCAGCCAGGCGAGAGCCTCTCCAGCAAGGTGAGACATAATGAAGCCCACCTTGGCCCGATCAGAAGCAAACATATGCCCCAGGATTTCAAAGTGCAGCGTGCACTGGTTGATGAACCCACAACACTGACCGGGGTCGTCATGGAAGTGGGTGGGAGCCGCCAGAGGAGGACCTTTACTAGCCATGCAACTGGATACCTGGATGCTGGTAGCAGAGATGGGTGCAGCCGAGGATAACAGAGAATCCAAGCGTGTGGACAAGTTGCGCAGATAGGTCGTGATCTTGTTCTGTTGATCCCTCAGATGGGTAACCTCTTGACATATCTCCACGACCAGAGATCCCTGGGATCCAGCGGGTTCCATGGCCGGAGCAATCTGTAACGAATGGAAGCGGAGGCACAGGTGGTGAAGTTCACATTAGTTGTTATTTCAATATTTGTGGAACCTCAAGACCACGGTCCTGGGGCATGACTAAGTGAACCCCAGACACCCGTAGTAAGTCTCCTCGAACAGGGTCAGAATGGAATGTCTGGGGGACACAGGTTCTACCTCCAGTTAGACCCCAGACATATGGCAGCTATCCCAGCAGGACCAACGGGTTAACATGTTTAACAGGTATGACGGAGCTGACCGCTGACCGGGTGGTTCCGGGTACACGGGTATCGGCTGACACTGGCGTTGTCCAGAGGTTCGAATGGCTGAGTAGCGGAACGGGACGGAAATGGCGTAGACCGTACGGACATCATCCTGGACAGCCGGGTAACAGGTAACTGATAGTCTGCGGAGACAAACAGTGTAAGCGGAGCACGTGGCAGAACACTGCAGAAACACAGGCACAATAACAGCGGAACCGGAAGCTAGCAACAGAAGATACTTGTTGCTCTGGCGCCCTCCCTATGGCAGAGGGGCCAGAAATAGTACCATACCACGCCATTGGTCAGAGGCATTTTTGTAAAATGTGTGCTGTCTCTTTAAGAGACAGGGAGCACGCACGGCCGTGACCTAAACACTCTCCCTGGGGACCTGCTGATAGCGCACAAGGAAGCAGAGGGGAGTGAAGGAGCAGAGGCTGTGGTAGAATGGCGCGAGGCTGACATAGAGCGGGAGTCCCTACGGGGACCCCGCGGAGGTACAGGACCAGGCCCGGGTGCAGCGGAACCGAGTGTAACACCCCTGTCATTGGAGAGTCGTTTTCGCCCTCTGCCGGTCTGTAGCTTTGTTGTCCACAATATCTGCTGCTTGACCTTAATGGACTGCCGTCTTAGAAATTTTAAGTATGGAGGCAACATGACGCTCACTGTATCCCTCTGCTAGTAAAGCCAGAATTGAGCCCTTCTTTTCCTCACTCAAGACTTTTCTTTTCAACTCCTTTGGCATGGTTAAAAGTTATTTTTTCATTCCTATTACTTTTGGGATATTACTAGCATTTATTTTGCCATCCAGCTCGTCCTATTGCAAGAGGATTGTGAACATCACAGCAGTGTTTTTTATACTTTCCTTCGTTAAATAAGATTTGGTTCAGGTGATCACACAATCAGAAGCACATTAAGTAGAATGAGGTGTACTCTGGTTGGAATTCAACTGACACTGGAATGGAATGGCTGTCATACATGTAGAGAAGCTGATTTTTATAAAACTGTTCAGTGGTCTCTTAATTTTTATCAGAACTATATGTCTGCTGCTTATTCCATTCAAGAAGTAATTTGGTTGAATCAAATTTTGGAAGATTTCGGCAAGCCATTAGCTCAACCAACAGTTATCTATGAGGACAACCAAGGATGCATTAAACTTGCCAGCAGTGAGAAGATTAGTGCAAAGAGTAAGCACATTGATGTAAAACATCAACACTTACGTGACTTAGTGGAACGTGGTGTACTCGAGTTTTGTTTATTGCGAGTCTGACAAGATGATTGTATGACAAAGCAATTATCAAGAGCCAAGTTTGTGGACTTCAGAACCGCAATGGAACTAACAGGATAAGTAGTTGTTGAGTGGGGGTGTTGGAATATGTTTGGTGTAACAACTCCATCCCTGTCTATGAGTGTTTAGTTGCTAGATTTGTATGCTGTTTATAAAGTTAAAGAAAAAAACTCCCAGAGGCTCACACAGGAAGAGCATGTGACTGTATTTCCTTTATCTGTGTATGAAAGAAGCAGCCTGCTGTAGATGATGCACAGAGAGAGACACAAATGATTTATTCCTGATCTATTAAGCTTACATATATTGTTCCTGTTTGCTCCTGAATAAAGAAGCTCTGTTGTCACACGCTAGGAGAGTATCCTGAATAATCCGCTGCCAATACATGCTATAAATACCTGAAATTGAAATCTCTTTAATTCAAAAAAATAAAGTTAAATGAAATATAGGAGTGTGGAAGAGGCCTTAGTGCGATATGATAATTTAATGTATATTATACTCCAGAGAAGATTATAGTGACAATATAGGATTTTATTTTGTGCTATTTTACAAAAAAAAGCTAAAATAACCCCCCCAAAAAATAGTATTTAATTTTATTTTTGCAATGCTTATGTAAAGCGAAGCAGACAAGATTTGGGAGTGATCACAGAACATGAGATACTCTGCAGCTCGGATACCCGCAGAGATAAACTGTATTGTTTAATTGCTGAACGTTCCCGGGTAGAGGCAGGTGTAGATATTTTTAATTTGGCATGAAGTACATTGTCAGTCCATTCATATATATAAGCAGATCCACAAAACGCTTGTTTTATAAACCTTTATAGGTGTCCAGTAGTAAGCAGATACAGCAGCTATAATGTTGGGGTGAAGTATACAATTGGGGAGAAGGATAGGTACAAAGTTTAAAAGTTATAAGACAAGATATGATCAGAGACAAACATTACCCACACAGTCCACGTTTTTTGCCGATAGATACTCCCTACAGGTGTAAGCTTATCAACTGGCAACATGCTGGCATTGCGTTATTAGTTATAACGGGATGACTTTTAAAAGGGAAATTTCACTGGTGAAGCTTTGGCTGGGGTCCAGAGACATACTGTCTTGTCTATTCCAGTTTTGCTTTTTTTGAAGTGATACCTGTGCAACATAATAGTCTCTTACAACCATCCAGAGGTCACAGGCATCTGTCTGGAGAAAGCCATTATTCAGCCTGCAGAAATTCTACGGTGTAAATGAAGTATTATATGTTTTTCCTTAAAGTCTACATAATGCACGAGAGATTCAGCGGTTTGCAGCAGCTCTAAATTTTGGATATTATATTATTTTGCCTCTCCCATCTATTATATCCACATACCCTATAGATAAAGCAACCCTCCACTTATGGAGGTAGCACACGCTGAAGATGTCCTTGCACAAATGCTATGTCCTGTCCCTTTGCATCCAGGATCGTGGGCTGTTCTAGTAAAAATCGGTACTGTTGGCAAGTGTGGTATGGGCAGGTTTTGGCAACATGTGCATGGAATTTTTATTTAAGCCCCATTGAGCAGAAAGGTCAAAGAAATTTCAGATATGTGTGAACATACCTTTCAGCAGCAGATGGAAGGAAGGGAGACACAGTCATTAC